>OY755195.1:1061764-1213223 GCA_963576735.1 Bedellia somnulentella
TCGTTAACTAATTTGTTGAAATAGGCTCAGTTTAAAATTTTACAAAAACATATTGATAGTGTGAAAAGATGGACGAAATATCACGCCGTATATCCTTGAAGGTGAATCGGTGGCTGAGGTATAAATACATGTCAATAATACATATCACATGACATTAATGTCACTGGTGTTCAGAGTACCCATATTTTGCATGGTTATAGGAGACTTTTCCATCTCCGTTAGGAGCAAATACACACAATATTGAAAATAGTATGATATGAATGGATTTAAACCAATGAAGCTAGTCGAATGGATGTTCCCATGTCGTCAAGCATAGAAATTGAAATTATAGCTGGGGATTTGGACTACTGTTAGCCAATCTGAACGTTGAGATAAAAACGATTAATAAAAAGATAATGATGAGTTTTAAACTTCTCACAGCCCATATTGCCCAGGTTGGTAGACTGACGACTACTAACGTGATAGTTGCTGGGACCGACGGCTTAGCGTGCTCTCCGAAATAGAATTTAAGACATATTATCAAAAAATCGCTTCAAAAGCCCCAGATCCCTTAGTCAACCGTGATAGCTGGTAGAACACCGGTTATCGTGCAAACGACTAGTGTTCAAATTGCGGGTCGGGGCTACACCAATTTGTCTTTTCTAATGTGTGGTTAATTTATCATGGTTATTAACGGTAAGGGAAAAAATCTTGAGGAAACCCACATGGCTGAGTTGTACTTAGTCATGTGACAGTGTATTCGTACAAAACGGCGATAGGCCTGCCCCCTATCACGTGAGTACACTGTCCATGCAAAATGGGAGTACTCTGAACACCAGGTGACAATTTCACGTGATGTTCAGAAGTATTAGTACCTCTGCCAACTGCTTCGGGGATATTCGGCGTGAACGATTATATTATCCCTTAGTCACCATGTACGACACTCACGGGAAGAAATGAGTTGTGATGTTTTTTGACCGACACCGTATTTAAAAAATAAGTAACTTTATTTTTTTATCTTAGAAAATATTATGTAAGCCCCCTGCCTACCTCAATAATTATTTTTACTATCATGACTTGTTGTAACCCATCTATTTCAGAGGACTTCAGAAGAAAGGTTAGGTGCTTATCAATTTTATATTTTCATTCCAGATAAATAATAATCCTCATAAAATGTTGTCCCAAACTAAGTAGAACTTGTATTATAACCAGTTTTAACTTTTAGTTTGTTGAATGGTACCGGAAGACGCAGTTTGCGTAGGCTTCTCATAAGGTACATCGACATCTTGGTCACCGTGGCAGGAAGCCGATGGATGAGGGCAGCACAGGACCAATATCGTTGTGCACATCTTTGAGAGAGGCATTGGCTGATGATGGTTTAAGCAATCTTGGCAGCTCAGTGTCAAGTTATATATTTTGATATTATTATGTGACCACGTTAAACGTTAGCGGACACGCGGACACACATACACACTATATTCTAAATACATTCAAAATAAAAGGCAGAGGAAAAAAAACATAACAAACTAGAAAACAACTATATTTTGGACTTATAAAAATTAAAATCTCTGTTTAAAAACTCTATAACAACTTTAGATACTTCCTCAACATTCGTAATGTGCGCGTCATGAGGTCCATTTACGGTAGTCATCAAGGTATTTGGGGCTGTGTTGACAACATCTAATAAAAATTTCTCCGTCCATTGTTTGGCAATTTGAAGTGACTTATCAACAGTAACCAAAATGTTGAGAGTAGGTGGTGTTCGTTTTGTCAGTAAATAAAACAAAGTTTCTTCCGGTAGAGGGTACGCTCTTAATGTTTTCATCTTTTGATCCCATGATAATCTGCAAAAACGTAACTTTAATTAATTTATGAAAACTGTACCTTAACTTTCATGGATTAGTATTTTAGAATGAAATATAATAGCTGAGTATACGAGGGGCATGCCAAAAGAAACTAGATACTCAAAAAATATAAAATTTATTCTTTATTATAAGTATCGATCTTTTCAAAGTATTAACCATGAGCACGTATACACTTTTCCATACGTCTGAACCAATTGGAAAATACCTGTGACCACTCTTCTTTAGATACCTCAGAAATCTCAAAATTATAGGTAACCAGCTCATCTTCTTCGCTTTCAAACCTCTTCTCCTTTAGTTTTTCTTTGATTTTTGGAGACAAGTAAAAATCACAAGGCGCTAGGTCAGGGGAATATGGCGGGTGAGGGAGAATTGACTTATTTTTCGAGTTGAACAAGTTTAGTGTTCTTGCTCGGGAACAAACAGACTCACCAAAAGTAGAAGCAAATAGTTAAAAACTTTCTTGAGGCTTTAAACCTTTTTTAAAGTCATAATAAATCATAGCGCGAAAATCACGTCAACTGAGTACTTGCCTGTACTTCCCGTTACCAACAGGTATTAAACTGCGGGAAAGTATTACATCGGCATCTTCTTCTGACAATTCTCGGTTCCGAGCTAATGTTTTGACTGCTTCTTCGTGAGTATATTCCTTCGGGCTTCGGATAGCGTTGAACCTAATCATAATGAAAATATCATGTAAGGTTCTAATTATATTTTGGTCAGCAAATGTTGTTGAAATCGTGTTTTTGTAATATGTGCCATCAATTATTTGAGGGTAAACTTATATGTTAATATTATTTTTAAGTATTACTGTTTTCTCAAATCATTTATAATTATATTATGATTATTCCTAGTAAAAAGACATTAGTTTGATTAATTGAAATGGATTTGTTATCATTGTAAATATTCAGTGTCTATATTATATATAAAGTTATATTCAATGATTATATCTTGGTATTATGTTTTGTAAAATCATTTCTATTTATTTAATGAATTTCCATAACACTATAATGCTTTAAATTTAGTAAATTAGATAAATTAGTTAAAATAAAGTGTTTTTGTGTAGAAGGGGAAAGTTGTTTACACGTGTGTATAAATACCCTGACTACACCAACTGACGTCATTCGGTTTCTGGCTTTTGAAGTGTGAACAACTTGTATTTGAGGTTATCGTGAATAGTTTGTACATAAGTAATATAATATACAGAGTTCGCTGGAAGACTAGAAGTTTTATTATAACATCCTGAAATATAATATCTCAGAAGTGGAAGAAAATTCTACGTCTACAAGCGTTGTAAAAGGTGATGTACTTCATTTTATTTCTTTTAATTTATTACTGTACTATGGGGTAATTAAAACAACATAGATATTCAAGTGTTTCATTGAATGTTAAACCGATAGGTTCAGTTTGTGGCAATAGCTACCCCTTATCGTTCTAATTAGAATTTGAGTCTTTGGCGGAACAGAACTTGTATCCGGTTGGGGCTGCTCTCCAGTGGTATTGGTTCAGATCACCGGAAACACCTATTTATATATATTATTGAAATATTCTAAATTTTAATATTCTCATTTCACTTTATAGTAACCACGTAAAATATATGTATGGATTTTATTAGATAATGTTGAAACCAATAAAATAATAATAACGTGATAAACTTTATAAAATAGTATTCCTAATTGGTGGAATTTCTACTATAATGGTACATTTGGTTTATATTTGCATGTTATTAATAATAAACACATATCAACAGGGTCTCTTATTAAATGGAAAAGATAGGAATGTTATTGCCTAGATTAAATATAACTCAATGATCTAAAAATTAGCTAAATTCAGTAGAAGACCTTTCACTTGCTTGACAGGATTTTCTTTTTATGGACACCGTACAGATTAAAAATAAATATTGTTTAATTATTTGAATGTTTACAATTGGTGTTAAACAAACAATAATATTGGTGATGTATGAGGGTGTCAGTGACCCTCGCACTAGGCTAGGCCTGTATCGTGAGTAGTCTTAATATAGAGTGTAATTCTAACGTATTTACCAAGGTTGAAAGGTGGCTTATTCAAGGATAAATATTAATTACTAGTAGTACTACAATATATACTAATTAGATACTACTATTGATACATATAAATAAAGTAAATATATATCCATGGTGTTATTGTTAGTACGGGAGTTTATTGAATAATGCACATTATAGTTCCTACATTATTCTGATCCATATTTTTTAAGCCAAATTTGTGTTTTCATTTTATTGCTTCTTTCACTGTTCAGAGTTGTAGTTCTGCTTTGTTATTGGGGCAGGTAATTAGGGAATTTTCGACCGAAAGTGGATGGCTCTACTCTAATTTCTCTATGGGTTAACATAATTTCATAGTTCATTGAATTTATGGTTTTATAACTTTACTTTAAGTTTCAGGACAATGGAAGGAGAGAATGAACAGCGACGCTTGGAGACTCCTTCTAGGAGCCGCACTCGGCATAGATCCCGAGTTGCCCATGCATCGCGCAGTAGAAGCCCTGTGCGACGCTCCCGGAGCCGTAGGCAGCGAGTGCTGTCAGTGGTCGAGCAAGAGCTCGACCGCGCCAGGGAGCTGGTTCGAGAGAAGGAGTTGGCGGTGTTACGTGAGCGACATGACCGAGTGCGCAGCGCACGACGAACAAGTAAGCCACGTTCCACTCAGTACCATTACCCTATTGATTTAAATGACAACCAGGGTACTGACTGTAGGCCTAGTATGGATTTGCAACTTGATGGTCGCACCTCCCGTGCTAAGAATCGCAGGGGTAGAAGCAAAAGCTCTCAACGGCGATACTCTAGGTCACGCAGTCCCTCGTTTTCAGCAAAGGAAGTTTCCAAGATTGTAGAATTAGTAAAGAAAGGACTTGAATCCCAACCTACACAGACCACGACTTCTTTTAATAAGAGTGTTGATTATAAGAATATTTTACCGAATTTCGATCCTTCCACTAAAAGTCAACGTATCGATATTTGGCTCAAGAAGGTCAATGAATGTGCCACGGTGTATGGTTGGGATGACAAGACTACATCCCATTTTGCTATGCAGAAGCTCCAAGGGTTGGCCAAAGTTTGGTTTGATAGTCTAGATTCAGTCTTGTATACATGGCAAGAATGGCAAACAAAATTACTTACTGCTTTTCCATATGAACAAAACTATGGCCAACGCTTGGAAGATATGCTTAGACGAAAAAGTAAATTTAATGAGTCAATAGAAACATATTACTACGAGAAATTAGCATTAGTTAATCAATGTGATATTACTGGTAAAAGGGCCGTCGATTGCATCATTCACGGGTTGTCAGATAGAACAATGAAATCGGGCGCATTAACCTTAAGGTGCACTCAGCCAGAGCAGTTGTTAGAATTTCTTATGAGTAACAAAGAAACGATGGCTATTAGCCATTTTACACCTTATAAGAATAAAAATAAACCATACGCAGATGGTAGTAACTTCCCCAACGCAAATTTAAAACCTTTAAAGTCTGTAAATACTGGGGTGTTCCAATGTTTCAATTGTAGATCTAGAGATCATAGGGTATCTCAATGTCCGAAACCCATACAAAAGTGTACCAAATGCAATAAGTTCGGCCACAAAGCTGAAAATTGCAACAGGAATTTCGAGAATACGAATCCTAACCAAGGAACAGTACAGAAAACAATGCGTATTACGAATGACTTGCCAAACGCAAAATTTATTAAGCAGGTGTCGGTAAACGGTCGTAGTTATGAGGCATTTCTGGACTTTGGTAGTGAAGTGACACTAATTAGGGAATCGGTAGTTTTAGATTTAAAAGTTCAGCACGATGATTGCCCTACTTCCATGAAAGGCTTCGGTAACAGAATAGTAAGGTCCGTAGGAAGTGTCGTTTTGAATTTAGCGGTAGATGATGTAAACGCTTCAGTGTTATGCAGAGTTGTGCGGGATGATTTGTTGGAAAAAGCATTGCTCATTGGTCAGTCATTTACGGAACAACCTCACTTGATGGTATTTAAAAGCGCAACAGAATTAAAATTTTTGGATATAGGGTCAGTACTACCATCGGGTGACGCTTGTGTCGAAAATGAACAGGTTTTTCGGGTTAGATTTGCTGGTCACGTTCAACTGTATGGAGCTGGGAGTGTTAGAGCAATAACTGAGCCAATTATGGACGGAGATGTGCTAATAGAAACAAAGATTGTGGGTAAGCCTAATGAACATTATTTGATTTGTGGCGGGGTTTACAACGTCAAGAAGGGTGCAGTTAATGTGCTGATTACTCCATGCTTATATACTTGCTCGTTACAGGAAAATTCCATTTTTTGCAGAGCAGAAAAGATTCAGGTGGTTAATAGGGTCATGATGGTCTCTCCAGAGATAACAGAGTCTGTTGCAGTCGTTGATGAAATTAACTTCGACATAAATGAGGTAAAGATAGGACCTTCAGCTACAGAAGACGATCGGCGAAGGCTCGTTGACTTGTTGACTCGCTATGGTAAATGTTTTGCTACATCAATGAAAAACTTAGGGTGCACTAATGTTACTGAGATGAACATTGAGCTGAACAGTCAACGACCTATCGTCTATCGTCCCTATAGATTGTCACATCACGAAAGGGATAAAGTTCGTCAGATGGTAGGTGAAATGTTAGAGGCGGGGATTGTTAGGGAATCAAAATCGGAATACGCAAGCCCCATTATTTTGGTGCGGAAAAAAGACGGGTCGTCACGACTGTGTGTGGATTTTAGGATGTTGAACTCCATAACGATCAAGGAAAGATTCCCAATGCCTATAATTGATGACGAGATAGCTAGATTATCAGGGCAAGCATGGTTTATTACTCTGGATCTCATGTCAGGGTACTATCAAGTACCCATTGCTGAAGAAAGCAGGCGATTGACAGCGTTTGTCACACCGGACGGACAGTATGAATTTAATAGGATGCCGTTTGGTTTGGCAAACGCTCCTGCCGTCTTCCAACGAATGATGAATCGTGTATTAGGTAACGCACGTTTTGATAGGGCTACGGTATACATCGATGATCTTTTGGTTTTTGGTAGAACATCACAGGAATGCTTGGATAGGTTTGAAGAAGTTTTAGGACTTTTAGCTGAAGCAAACCTTACGTTGAACCTATCGAAATGCAGTTTTCTTCAAAATAAAATTGATTATTTAGGATACGAGATAGGAATTTCAGGTATCCAACCAGGGGAGGCCAAAATTCGATGTGTTCTTGAATTTCCACGACCCCATAATGTTCATACTGTACGTCAATTTCTAGGCTTAGTAAGTTACTTTCGAAAGTTTATCCAAGGCTTCGCTATTATAGCACATCCTCTCAATAAGTTACTAAAAAAAGACACTGTTTGGGAGTGGACTGCTGACCAGGAGGCAGCTTTTCATACGTTGAAACAGAGGTTGGTTGATAGGCCGGTACTAGCGATATTTGACACTGAAGCTGAATTGGAACTCCATACTGATGCTAGTCGCATAGGGGTAGGTGGAATCTTACTACAACTTTCTAAAGGAAGTAATTCCTTGCGACCTATAGCTTACTACAGCAGACAGACGTCACCCGAAGAAAAAAATTTCCACGCATACGAGTTGGAAACTTTGGCAGTAGTATCCTCGTTGAAAAAGTTCAGAGTATATTTGTTGGGTAGGCCTTTCAAAATTGTGTCTGATTGTAGTGCACTACGCTCTACATTTCTAAAACGAGATCTAATACCTCGAATTGCTAGATGGTGGCTGTTATTGCAAGAATTTAACTGTACAGTAGAATATAGAGCGGGAACAAAAATGTCACATGTAGACGCTTTGTCAAGAAATACTCACAATCGCGATGAGTTACATACTGATGAATTGTACCCAGCTGTGATGACTATTAAAGACGATGACTGGCTGTTGACTTTGCAATTAGGGGATACTGAGCTTGAGAGAATTCGTACTATTTTGAACAGTGACATAGATGTAAAAAGCCTTCAGTATATAAAAGAAAATTATACAATACGCGATAACAAGCTGTATAGAACATTGGGTAATGACAGAAGTGAGGTGCGATTTGTGGTAGCCAAGGGGGCACGGTGGCAGGTATGTAAAATGTGTCACGATGATATGGGGCATTTAGGGATGGAAAAAACCATGGATCGAATTAAAAGAAATTATTGGTTCCCCAAAATGACTAGATATGTTAAAAAGTACGTAGCAGCTTGTATGGAATGCGCATACGCAAAGAAATCAGGAAATTCTCGAGAGGGATTACTCCATCCCATTGAGAAAGTTGCTGTTCCAGTCCACACACTGCATATCGATCATGTAGGACCGTTCGTTCGATCAAAAAAAGGTCACACTCACATCTTAGTTGTCATCGATGCATTTACAAAGTTTGTTTTTATTAAATCAGTCAGAAACACTAATACGCAAAATGTAATTAATGTCCTTGAGGAGATATTTTATACTTTTAGGACACCTGATCGCATAATAAGTGATCGAGGTAGCTGCTTTACCTCGCATGTGTTTAAAAGATATTGTTTGAACAAAGGCATAAAACAGGTCTTGAATGCTGTAGCCAGTCCACAATCCAATGGCCAGGTGGAACGTTACAATCGCACCATTCTTGATTGTCTTACAGCAGAGGGTATAAACCAAAATGAAAGGGACTGGGACACAAAGTTAGGGAAAATTCAATGGGGGTTAAATAATACTCTACAGAAAACTATTGGCAGAACACCAACAGAAGTAATGTTTGGTACACACATGAACAGTGAGGTAAACCCAGCTTTCAATGCCATAACAAATGAGACACGTGAAAATTCCGATGTGGTAGAAATACGGCAACAAGTAAAAGAAAAGATCAACGAAAGTCAAATCAAGCAGAAGGAATATTTCGACAAAAATAGAAAGCCGGCTCGGATCTATGAAAAGGGGGATTTAGTAAAACTTTTAAAATCTACATTTAATAATGACGGAAAGAGTTCGAAACTTCTACCGTGTTATGAAGGTCCTTATAAAGTTATCAAAATTTTAGGAAACGACCGTTATAAAGTTTCACCTGTTCTTGGTTTCGAGGGCATGAAAAATAAGCGCAAAACCACTGTTGCCGTTTCACGAATGCAGCCATGGATACACATAGCTGCTCTTAGCGTTAACGATGATGAACCTGATGAGACCAGTAGTGATGCAAGCGATGGCAATAGCTCTGATGTTTCGGATGATTGATGTCTTTTATATTATGCTAGTAAAATCTTTGTTTCGAAATTAATTTACTATTTGAAAAAAAATGCGCTTTTATTTATTACGTCTATATATGTATTATCACGTGAATTGAATTAGATGTTAGGTTTGAGATTGATGTTGATTTACTATCTGATATTATGTACCTCGAAATGTTCGAGAATGTTGATTTACTACCTGATATTATGTACCTCGAAATGTTCGAGAATTTTGATTTACTATCTGATATTATGTACCTCGAAATGTTCGAGAATGTTGATTTACTATCTGATATTATGTACCTCGAAATGTTCGAGAATTTTGATTTACTATCTGATATTATGTACCTCGAAATGTTCGAGAATGTTGATTTACTATCTGATATTATGTACCTCGAAATGTTCGAGAATTTTGATTTACTATCTGATATTATGTACCTCGAAATGTTCGAGAATGTTGATTTACTATCTGATATTATGTACCTCGAAATGTTCGAGAATTTTGATTTACTATCTGATATTATGTACCTCGAAATGTTCGAGAATGTTGATTTACTATCTGATATTATGTACCTCGAAATGTTCGAGAATTTTGATTTACTATCTGATATTATGTACCTCGAAATGTTCGAGAATGTTGATTTACTATCTGATATTATGTACCTCGAAATGTTCGAGAATGTTGATTTACTATCTGATATTATGTACCTCGAAATGTTCGAGAATGTTGATTTACTACCTGATATTATGTACCTCGAAATGTTCGAGAATGTTGATTTACTATCTGGTATTATGTACCTCGAAATGTTCGAGAATGTTGATTTACTATCTTATATTATGTACCTCGAAATGTTCGAGAATATTGATTTACTTCCTGATATTATGTACCTCGAAACGTTCGAAAATGTTGATTTACTATCTGATATTATGTACCTCGAAAAGTTAGAGATGAGTAATTATAAATAAGTTATGGAGTATGTGTATCGTAAAGCTTGAGAACGTTGTTATCACATTGTCATGTATGATTATTTCATATTCAATCATCATTCAATAGGCTCGAGATTAGTAACTGTATATAGGCATGTCAGACCGAATGTAAGGTTATCACTTGATGTCGTGTATGGGGTCATACACGTCGTCAGGATGGACGAATGTAAGGTTCTAATTATATTTTGGTCAGCAAATGTTGTTGAAATCGTGTTTTTGTAATATGTGCCATCAATTATTTGAGGGTAAACTTATATGTTAATATTATTTTTAAGTATTACTGTTTTCTCAAATCATTTATAATTATATTATGATTATTCCTAGTAAAAAGACATTAGTTTGATTAATTGAAATGGATTTGTTATCATTGTAAATATTCAGTGTCTATATTATATATAAAGTTATATTCAATGATTATATCTTGGTATTATGTTTTGTAAAATCATTTCTATTTATTTAATGAATTTCCATAACACTATAATGCTTTAAATTTAGTAAATTAGATAAATTAGTTAAAATAAAGTGTTTTTGTGTAGAAGGGGAAAGTTGTTTACACGTGTGTATAAATACCCTGACTACACCAACTGACGTCATTCGGTTTCTGGCTTTTGAAGTGTGAACAACTTGTATTTGAGGTTATCGTGAATAGTTTGTACATAAGTAATATAATATACAGAGTTCACTGGAAGACTAGAAGTTTTATTATAACATCCTGAAATATAATAATCACTATAATTTAATCTCTTAAATGAAAGAACTTGATTTTCTTATATTTTTAAATGGTGGCAACGGTTTTAGTAAATAATGAAAGATTTACTGAAACTAATAATTGACTTAAGTTTACCCAGGATTGTAAAGAGGTGACCGATGGTCTTTGTCAATCACAATGGGAGCAAATGGCGGGAGTACCAATGTGTGAGTACGTTAAATATAATGTCTAATAGATTTTTATTGTGTATTATGGTGTACATATTCATGTAAACTAAAAAAGATAGTAATAAATAAAGAATAAATAAAGGAAAGAAAAATTTTGACACAGGCGGGAAATTTTTTCTTTTCTTTCCTTTATTTACCTACATACATACATATTCTTACGCATTTAGTTCCCATTGGGATAGGCAGAGACTATCGATCGCCACTTTGTACGATCCTGGCAAACCTCTCTAGCTTCATTCACATCCATCAATCTTTTCATACATGCTCTTTTATTCTTCGTACTTCGGACACCTGCCTTTTTGAGCACATTTTCTATTTGATCTAAATGTGTCCTCCAAGGTCGTTCTCTACTAACATTACCTTCCACATTGGCTCTATAGGTCTCTTATTTATTCTTTTATTTATTCTTTATTTATTAGTAATAATCCCCACATGAGGTTTTCATGAACAAAAAAAGATTTAAATTAAAACAGATTGTAACATCATTTTTAATGTATGTTTGACTAATAGGAACGATTCCGTACCTGGCATAATCACTGTAATACAAGTCATCGTAATTAAATTTATACCATATGTTGAATTCCATGCTTATGAAATGGCCTGATAATGGAACAAATGGATCAATATTAATCATTTTTGTGATCTGATTTGAAAACACACCGTTGTAATACCATCCTGAAAATTAAGTTGTATTAATACCAATATATATATGAAAGAGAAATATTGATCAATCACAGATTTTTATGCAACAACAACCTAGTTAGACGAGCATGTTTGCAGGCGGCAGCAGTAGTACTTACTTACACGCATGTCCTTTTAATTGCAAATCTCATGGCAGGTATGGGTTTGAACCTTGAAGTAAGCATATACGCCTTTATCTGTCCTATTTCCATATACTCATACATATACTCACGGCTATAAATCCCGAAAGGGGTAGCCAGAGCTTAGGAATTAGAAATTCCTCAGCCACTTTTGGAAAGTTGAGTGGGGTAAAGATGGTAAAATAAAGGTTGTTAGTGATGGGTCTCCAACTGCATCGCCCAGAAATCCCTTAAAAGCTCCAATACCGTTAGTCGCCGCATACGTACACCCACCGGAAGAAATGGGGTAGTGCTATTCATAGCCGACACTTCACAGCCATATTTCCATACTGAGATAAGTAGTTTCATGAAGTGTAAATACTTTAACATTGTAAAGGCAATGGCTAAAGCGATAGGAAACTGACAAAGTAAGTTATGCATAGTCATGTGATAGTCTTTACATAGGTATACAATGATTAACTTTCCTGTTGCTGTTCAAGGAGATGTATCGTTTAGGAATTATGGCTGAAAATTAAGCAAAGGAGTTTAGAATAAGTTGCATTCTGTCTCAATGCATCAGAACTATGTCGTATAGTGGGAGATCTGCTAGTAACGCAATCTAGGAGAGCTTTTAAACCGAAAAAAATACATGAAAAGTTCATCTTTTGCATAACAATCTCAATTCAATTTGTAGTTCAAGTGTAACTTATTTAAAGTAGTTATATATATATATTCTATATATATATATATATTCTATATATATATATATATTCTATATATATATATATATATATATATATATAATAAAATACGGTCAGCGGTAACAGAGTTATTTTCTTCTTTAATGTGCAATGTAAATTTTGATATTATTTACCAATAAACGACCCCATTGAGTGTGTAAGAAGTATAAACTTCGTCCAATTCATTTTGTCCACAACTATTCTGACTGCTTCAACGAAGTTTATTTTCAATGGAAGAACACCAGAGGGCAAAGGGTCTGATAATCCGTGACCTAAAAAAATATTAAGTTTAGAAAAATCTCATTGATTGCCTTGAATTTTTGGACTTGAATATTTATTTGAAGGACAGGCGTTTCTTTACTCTAACTATAAGAAACATATCATAGAAACAATGAACTTTCACTGTAACTCCATACTTGCAACTAAAGAGCAAACATATTTTATTAATGATATTTCAAATTTGTTACATTAATTCAATGCAATAAAAACAATAGTCAATCTTATTGCAAAATGTATGCATGTATACATGCGCATGGGTTTAATATCGAACTCTTAATTGCTAAATGCATCATAGCCTATGGTAATCCAAAATAGATATAGTAATCTATTACAGCTATGAAGCTACAACTCACCTGGTAAATCAAACCCGACGTAATAATACGTTTCCGGTAGTTTTTCTAAAATAGGAATAAACGTAGCTGCAGTGTCCATGTAACCGTGTAAGAGTAACACGGGCTGATTCGCTGGGTGACCCCATGATACCACTAAAAACAAATATAAAATATGTAATTAATAATTGCTATGGTAATATAATGTAGATGGTAAAAGTCTTTGTTACTATTTAAACATTTATCATCTTAAGAAAAACATGCAATGTAAATAACACAGAGATATAATGGTAAGATATTTTTTGAAACTGTACTTTATGAATCATTGTATCATCATAATATCTTGTGTTATGATAAATTAGTGTTTGAGTTTTTATGATCATGACAAGAAAATCAGGATAACTTTATGGTACACTAGTGGATCGGCCCAGCTTCGCACGGGTAGCGTAGTTTTAAAAATATCTCAGGTTCCTTCAACCACTGCTCAACCTTTGTGAAATTTAGCGCTACTTATAGCACTCCTGAATACTTTAGCTTTGTGATTGTGAAAGCGTTTTAATTTAATGAACGGTTCAGTATCTCCAAAAATAAACACATGCAAACAAACAATCAGAGTTACAAACTTTGCATACATTAAACATGTACTCACGGCTATCTTTTGCCTGCGCAACCATTACTAAAAAATAATGCTTATAACATGATTCAGTATTCACGTGCGACAACAGGACGCGTATAAGTATAAGTTTGGTGTTTCCATACCGATTTCTATGATTCTTTTTTTATTGAATAGGTCATAATGTAAACTTTTTCAAATGAGAGATGAATGAGAGAACTATAAACGTAAGAGTAAAGAAATATAATCAGGATGCTTCGAACTGCTAAGCTATCAGGAGTTACACGTGTTATTGTGAGTCAACCATAAAAGATAGACATATGCTGTTAAAGGATATTTTTTAGACAATTTTATGTAGAATAGTTTCGTCACACCACACATGATTTCTATGTAACTATAACCATTAAGGCTGCACACGCGATGGAAGCTTAAATATGGAGTAACTTCCCCGGTTTTCCCAAAATTCCCCTTCACTACTCTACTGAAAAGTACACTTTAACCTGCCCAAAAGTATGAAGAATAATTCTACCAAGTTTCGTTAAAATCCGTCGAGTAGTTTTTGTTTCCATAAGGAACATACAAACCGACAGACAGACAGACAAAAATTTAACTGATTGCATTTTTGGCATCAGTATCGATCACTTATCTTATCACCCCCTGATAGTTATTTTGAAAATATATTTAATGTACAGAATTGACCTCTCTACAGATTTATTATAAGTATAGATTTGTGTATTCATTAATTTATATATATCAAACTCTACAGCAAAATATTACGTTGTAAGCTATTTTTTACTGTTTCATCGCACTGTCATAGGTTTAAATATTTTTTGTTCATGAAAACCTCATGTGAAGATTATGACTAATCAATAAAGGAAAGAACAAAGAAGAAGAAAGAAGGAGGTAGGGAACGCAAACACTACTTAAAAGTGTAAAAGAAACAAAGGATAGAAGAATTTCGCACTGGAAGCCATTGACACAGTAGCTCAATTGGCAGAGCGACGGGGGCGTATACCAGAGGTCGCGGGTGCGATCCCCACCTGTGTCGAAATTTTTCTTTCCTTTATTTATCCTTGAGAAGTATGTTTTAAATTATAATTAAAATCTATTCAAATATTTATTGAATACCAAGGAGAAACTAATAGGTGGAGGTAATAATTATTCATGCAAAAGCAAAAATAAAGAAGTTTCGGTAGTTTGCAGGAGATACCCAAAAAATAAACATGGCTACACTGACACTGATCAAGTAAAAGAGAGTTTAAGTATAAATGTAAAAACAGACTGGCTGAAAGGACTAGTTTCCAGGGCCGTAAATAAATAAATAATAATAAATAATATTCAAGTAAAAGATAAGGCGAGGGCGTGTCGCTCCCTGCCATATTTAGCGCCTACAGCGCTAGTCTTGGCGAAATATTATTAGACATAGTAAGTAACTATTAGTACTTGCTTATACTTAACAATCCCAAATATCTCTTTAACGGAAGTAAAATTTGGATAGTTAAAAATCTTAGGTGATTCGCTTCAATCGCTTAAAAATATTAATACACCACAAACAACGCACCCAAGAAAGAATATAGATAGTGCCGTAAGCACACAAGTCTATAGCAAAATCACAATGATAATAAAAAAAATACCCAGCTAGATTTTTTAACGAGTTTTATAATTTAATCCACTCAAAATTATTTGTTAATATTTATAAGATTCATTGTGTCAATTGCAGCGCTTTATCCAAAAAAACAGCGCATTTAAGCTATATTAGCGTTGCGTCGTATCGTCTTATTCATTCTGTTCTTGTTGAAACCCTAGTTCTTAATTCAAGATCAATGATATTACGTCACTGTATAGATATACTATTCAAGTCAAATAACTATTACTAAAATGATTGCAATTTACCTGCAATTTTACCCCATGGAGCATCAAAATACCACTGTTTACACTTTTTGTTTGACATTACTTAAATAACACGTTAATGTTTTACAAAGGTCTCTTCCTACTAAATTAAAAACACTACTGGTTGAAGGTCAATGTTTAGCATACGTTTTTATGATAAAAAGATTAGCTTTTATCTATACTTTTATATTATAAAGAGGATGGTTGGTTTGTAATGAATAAGTTCCGTAACCAGTAAAATGATTTACACATACTCACGGCTATAAATCCCTTGAAGGGGTAGCCACAACTAAGGAATTAGAAATTCCTCAGCCACTTTTGGTGGGGAAAAGATGGTAAAATAAAAGTCATTGGTCATGGGTCATCCACCGCATCGACAAAAAATATAAATTTCACTGTTGAAAAGCTACAACTTTCAGAATATAATGCTATGTAGTGGAGTGAGCAGTGATCGAAAATGACAATATTTTCAATTTTTCACCTATAGGGTGAATAGAAACGACATAAGGAAGGTTTTATGCAATGCATTAGTATTAAAATTTGAACTTTTTTAAGCTGATTAATTACATCCAAAATAAAAATATTTTCAAGTCAACAACATAAAATATACATCTTTTAAATTGGTCACTGAATCTTGGACCAATCAATTTTCGTTGGTAGTATTCTTACAAATATGATAACATATTTTGGGTTTTTTACTGAATATGAGAGTGGGGAGGCACAGAAATGATTAAGGGAGTTTACATACATACATACATACATATACTCACGGCTATAAATCCCTAAAAGGGGTAGCCAGAGCTAAGGAATTAAAAATTCCTCAGCCACTTTTGGAAAGTTGAGTGGGGAAAATATGGTAAAAATAAAGGTTTTTAGTGATGGGTCTCCAACCGCATCGCCCAAAAATCCAATATAAAGCCCCGATACCCTTAGTCGCTTCTTACGACACCCGTGGGAAGAAAGGGGTAGCGACATTCTAAGCCGGCACTACACGGCAAAACATGGTCTGATAAACATCAATATGATTATGTTGCTATAATGATAGTTATGAGATGAGCATAATGATTGATTCTTAGTCTTGGATGTTATTTATATGTGTATTATATAATATTAAGTATATCGTTGAGTTAGTGTAGTGCCGGCTTAGAATGTCGCTACCCCTTTCTAAACACGGGTGTCGTAAGAGGCGACTAAGGGTATTGGGGTTTTTATTGGATTTTTGGGCGATGCGGTTGGAGAATGGAGACCCATCACCAAAAACCTTTATTTT
This sequence comes from Bedellia somnulentella, assembly GCA_963576735.1. Lineage (NCBI taxonomy): Eukaryota > Metazoa > Arthropoda > Insecta > Lepidoptera > Bedelliidae > Bedellia > Bedellia somnulentella. The sequence goes on from OY755195.1 coordinate 1,078,661, forward strand.
TACCATCTTTTCCCCACTCAACTTCCAAAAGTGGCTGAGGAATTTATAATTCCTTAGCTCTGGCTACCCCTTCTAGGGAAATATAGCCGTGAGTATATGTATGTATGTATGTATTGAGTTAGTATGCCATAATACAAGTTATGCTTAGTTTGGGGCTAACTTGATCTGTGTATAATACGTCCGTATACTTTTTTATTCTTAAAGACCTATCGATTGACATCTCACGTGTATGAATAGCATTTGTCTTTTTTTATAATATGAAGCGAATACCTAACGAATTCGCCGTTTAGTGCCGGTTTAAATAAATATACACGGACATATTATTCACACATCAAGTCAGCCCCAAACTAAGTATAACTTGTATTATGGGATACTAACTCAACGATATATTTAATATTATATAATATATATATAAATTACATCCAAGACTAAGAATCAATCATTGATGCTCATCACATGAATGTTACCCTCAGCGGGGATCGAACCCGCAACCTCCGGAACCGAGAAGCTAGTCATCTATCCACTCGGCCACGGCTGTCGTCTGCAGGAGAATACACTACCCCTTTCTGATGAAATAAGGAAAGATCAAGACTTTAAACTATAGAAAAGTTATTTATTTTAACTAAATTAACAATGACATGTGCACTAGAGAATTACCAAACGTAGAAGAAAGAACTACGCGAGTTTACACGCAAGTGTTCGTATATGCGTATTTGCTATTCAGTTGTACAAGGCGTTGCGCATGTCTGCGTTTCTCCCAACATTCTCTCCTTAACGCAGACCCATCGCTTTGCTGAATTCTTCATGTTTTGGCCTATGCAGTCCTTTGGTCATAATGTCTGCAGTCATGTCTTGACTCCTTAGATATTTAACTAGGACTTGTTTGGCAGCAATCCTTTCTCTGATAAAATGATAGCGAACATCGATGTGTTTGCTACGTTGGTGATAACTTTCATTACCTGAAATACGAATGGCGCTTTGATTATCACAGTAAACAACAATAGGATCAGCTGATGATTCAGGCCAAAATTCTTCATCTAATTGCTTCAGCCAAATCGCTTCTTGTACAGCAGTGGTCAGAGACATATATTCAGCCTCCGTACTTGAGAGAGCTATAGTTAGTTGTTTCTTGGAGCACGAGCTTATAACAGCACCCTGAAGAGTAAAAACGTATCCAGTGCAGGATTCTTCAGAGTGACTAGCCCAATCGCATCACAATAGCCTGTAATATTGCCTTCGGAGTTTCCATTATATGTCAATTTATAATCAATGGTGGCTTTTAAATATCTTAAGACTCTCTTCAGTGCAGTCCAATGCTCTGCAGTGGGTTGCCCATTGTACCGACTTAATGAATTAACAATATACGTTATGTCAGGCCTTGTCCCTTGTGACAAATATAATAAGCACCCAATAGCTTCTTGATAAGGTATGTTTCTCAATATTTCTTCCTCACTTTTTGCTCTCTTTAATTGAACGTTTGGATCACATGGAGTCCAGACTGGCTTGCAATCGTCCATACCAAAACGAGTAAGTATCTTTTTTGTGTACATTGATTGATCCAGTGATATTTTATTTTGATCTTCATGTGTGATTCTGAATCCAATACATTGTTTTGCTTTCCCCATGTCTTTCATACTAAAGTTATCTTTGAGTTTCTTTTTTGTTTCTTCACCAGTCTCAGGACGATTATAAAATAAAAGTAGATCGTCGACATAAACAGAGATAAATAAAATATCATTTTTGCTCAATATACGAAAATAAATGCAGGGATCAAGTTTTGATCGATTCATGCCAATTTCTAATAGAACGGAGTTGAGCTTTTTATTCCATTGTCTACTGGCTTGCTTTAAACCATATATAGCTTTATTCAAATGGCATACTTTCTCTCCTCGATCAAAAATGGGTGGTTGAGACATGTTGATATCTTCATCAACATCCCCTTGCAGAAATGCCGTAATTTATGTTCAGTCTATATGTATCATTTATTAGATTTGCTGTGGCTACTTTTTGATTATTTGAATTATATACTGAGCAACCAGTTCTATCAAATTCCACTTTACAACCAGATTTTATTATTTTACTAACTGATAATAAATTTTTAGACAACTTTGGCACATACAAAACATTTTTTACTAATATTTCACTGCTGCCGCCATCTTTATTAGGTATGTGCAGTATCACATTACCACAGCTTTCGACATGTAAAGTTTTATTGTCTGCAATTTTGATTGTCGATATTGGTGATGTTGTTTCATTCTGTAATAATTCTTTATGCATCGTCATATGCATCGAAGCACCTGAATCTACATACCAGTTTATACAATCATTCAGTTGCATGGCCGAGAAAGCTGCTACAATACCTTTATCATTTTCTTTATTCTGTGATTTATTTTTCAGAAACCAACAATTTTTACCAAGATGTCCATATTTGTTACAGTTGAAGCATCTTGGACCTTTTGACTTTGACTGATGCTGAGTGTTTTTGAACTTAGCTTGAGTATTTTTATTACTTGTGTACAGAGCTGAATTACTTGGTGTATTTTTTATTTCTTGTAAAAGTTTTGTTTTAATCAGATCTGCACTTATTTTTACTCCTGAGCTTTCAATACCCATTATCATTGGTTTATATTCATCGGATAAACCTGCTAGCATCAAAGTCCCGAGCCATTCATCGTCAACACTGAATCCGATGTTTCTGAGCTTATGAGCTGAACTCATGATTTTGTTGACATAATCTTCTACACTAGTGCTTGTTTCTAAATTAGTGTTAATCAAGTCTCGCAATAAACCAACTTTTCTAAGTAGACCAGAGTCTTGAAATGCCTTTGATAAATTTTCCCAAATCTGTTTTGACGTCGTCGCATCCTGTATATGTATAAAATTAATTGGATCGACTAGTAATATTAGTTTTGATTTTGCCTTTTTTTCTTTCTTTGCATCGGTGCTTGTTCCTTGCACACATTCCCATAAATCATCGAGTTCCAGGTATGCTTTCACTGCGAAACTCCAGCTTGTCCAATTATCTCGGCCAGTAAGTTTTTCTATTTGTATCATCGATCCGTTTGATGACATTTTATCAGAAATTTTTAGCTGAAAATTCTGAAATAAACTTCGGCGACCGCGTGAACAATTTTTAGGTTATGCGTATTTCTGATCAAATAAACTAATTTACTTTAAATTTTTACTGTACTACACTAAACAGACACTTTCTATCCACGGGTGTCCTAAGAGGCATCTAAGGGTTCAGGGCTTTTTCAAGTGGTTTTTGAGCGATGCGGTTGGAGACCCATCATCAACGACACTTTATTTCTACCATCTTGTTCCCTATCAACTTCTTAATATGGTTGAGGAGTTCCTAGCTTTGGTTACCCCTTTTTGGGATTAATGGGTATGAGTATAATATGTACGTATATAATCTAAACACCGAGTTACAATAATGTCACTTGATGTTCAGTTGGTATATGTACATCTGCCATCCCTTCGGAGATATATATATATATAGATAGATATACAATATATTTATTACAAGAACCACGATAGTGAATTCAACTGATTGAATCTAGACTTGGTATTGCTGAACATCCTTAATTAACCGCTCGCAGCCTTCACAATTTCTTCAGCAACTTCTACCGCAATGGCTGCTTCATCTTTGGCCTTCTCATTGCTAGCTGAGTTGAATACAGATTGTGCTATGTTAAGGGCCTCCTGGGCGGCACTGCGGTCCAGGCTATCCAAGGGGTGGGCTTCCTCTGCCAAGGCCTGGCATGAGGAGTCATTATTGACCGTGATGGTGACGGAGGTAAAATATTATAAATAAACGATTCTAGGTGATAGTTCAGCCATGGGCTGAAAGTCACTTAATACGCATCATATCCTCATGTCATCCGCGGGAAAAGATGGCTGATACTTTTCTAAGCCGACTAACCTTAATAGCAAAATTCAACAGTGGAAGTCGTAAGGGGTGTTTATTGTAATTCTTGCTGAGCATCATATCAAAACCTCTGAAGGATTCACAGTTTATTTGTACGGTTTGTGAACTATTATGAATATGTATTATTATGCAGATTATGCTGTGTAGTGTCGGCTTTGAATAGCACTACCCCATTTCTTCCCATGGGTGATCGCAACAGGCGACTAAGGGTATTGGGGCTTTTATGTGATTTTTGGGCGATGCGGCTGGAGACCCATCACCAAAAACATTTACTTTACAATTTTTCCCCACTCAACTTTCAAAAGTGGCTGGCTTTTCTTATTCTGAAGCTCTGGTTTCTCCTACTAGGGATTATAGCCGAGAGTGAAGTGAAATGTAGGTATGTATTGATTTTAGAAGGGTATCGGTAATCTATACTTATAATAAATCTGTAGAGAGGTCAATTCTGTACATGAAATATATTTTCAAAATAACTATCAGGGGGTGATTAGGGATCGATACTGATGCCAAAAATGCAACCAGTATTTTTTTTTTCTGTCTGTCGGTTTGTATGTTCCTTATGGAAACAATTGGATTTGAATGAAACTTGGTATAAATTATTCTTTTTACTCCTTGGCAGGTTATAGTATACTTTTCAGCGGAATAGTGAAGGGGAATTTTGGGAAAATGGGTGAAGTTACTTCATTTTTTAAGCTTTCGTCGCGTGTGCAGTCTTAATAGTAAAAGTTACATAGAAATCACGTATGACGGAAATATTTTACATAAATTTGTCTAAAAAATACTCCAGAATAGCATATGTCTATCTTTTATGGTTGACTCATAGTAACCCGTGTAACTCCTGATAGCTTAGCAGTTCGGAGCATTCTGATTATATTTGTTTACTCTTAAGTTTATAGTTCTCTCATTCATCTCTCATTTGAAAAAGTTTACATTATGACCTATTCAATAAAAAAAGAGTCATAGAAATCGGTATGGAAACACCAAACTTATACTTATACGCGTCCTGTTGTCGCACGTGAATACTGAATCATGTTATAAGCATTATTTTTTAGTAATGGTTGCGCAGGCAAAAGATAGCCGTGAGTATATGTATAATGTATGCAAAGTTTGTAACTCTGATTGTTTGTTTGCATGGGTTTATTTTTGGAGATACTGAACCGTTCATTAAATTAAAACGCTTTCACAATCACAAAGCTAAACTATTCAGGAGTGCTATAAGTTGCGCTAAATTTCACAAAGGTTGAAGGAACCTGAGATATTTTTAAAACTACGCTACCCGTGCGAAGCTGGGCCGATCCACTAGTGTACCTACCATAAAGTTATCGTCGTGATTTTCTTGTCATGATCATAAAAACTCAAACACTAATTTATCATAACACAAGATATTATGATACAATGATTCATAAAGTACAGTTTCAAAAAATATCTTACCATTATATCTCTGTGTTATTTACAACGCATGTTTTTCTTAAGAATATAAATGTTTAAATAGTATCAAAAACTTGAACCATCTACATTATATTACCATAGCAATTATTAATTACATAATTTATATTTGTTTTTAGTGGTATCATGGGGACACCCAGCGAATCAGCCCGTGTTACTCCTACACGGTTACATGGACACTGCAGCCACGTTTATTCCTATTTTAGAAAAACTACCGGTAAACAGACGAAGCCTGTCTGCGATTCGTAGTTCATTCCGTTGTATCATTTCAAAAGATTCATTTGAGCGAGTCTGATCTGTGAACGCTTTAGCGTCTCGTGAGCCGTCGTTCATATGAATCACACTGAGCTAGATGAGCCGTTGAGCTAAAAGAGTGATATGGTTCAGCACACGATAAAGATTTATATCGCTCTTTTCTTTTCAGTGAGCTAGGTCTCTCATACACGTGCGAAGCTGGGCCTATCCACTAATTCATTAATAAATGCTCAAGTTTGTTTTCACAAACCCGGCACTTCTAAAAAATGTAATATTATCGAAGATCGAACCGGACGCACCGTGATGAAAAAAAGTTGGAAAATACGAGTATATATAGAAAAAAATAAAAGAAATCATACCGCGATGTAAAGCGGATAGTGTAAAACGCAGTTACCGCCATCTAGTAGACAAGGTAGCAAATAAACAGGGTGCTAGAAGGGTGGCTAGTTTTCCAACAGCCAATCAGAATTTAGCTTTCTCAGGGTGAAACTCAGACTATCTGAGATAGCGTAGACGTAATTAGGCTGAAAAGATAGCGTAGACGTAATTTGACTAAAACATCGATTGAACCGTTTTCATTGTAAGTTTAGACTTTTTATTCCTTCTGCTTAACTTTATGAAGTAGTTTGGTTTCACAATATTTTTCGTATGCAGGAAGATTTTTTTTTTATTGATTACATAATAAAAAATACACTCTATAAAATTATTACAAAGTTGAATGTTCATGATACCAAAAAGGTCCTGTCTCAGCTAAATGTACGACTTGGAACCATATCGTCCGCTGGTTTTCAGGCAACACCATAGAAACTCAAAAATGCACTACGGCGTAGTTTTAGTGTTGGTTGGACCTCATCTGGAAGCAATGCGATCGCCTCGGTGATTCCACCGCGTGGAAATATCTAAACAATATATTTTTTACCTGTTAATACGCTTTTATTAGGTTCACCTGTATGTATTGTATGTAACGGACTCCTTTAAACTCTGACCCCACTTTAAACTGACTGATTTAATTCGAAATTGTACACTTATGGGGAATCAGGGACAATATAATAATATTATATGTTCATCCCATTATCCTTATTAGAGTCGCCAGGATTAAATAAATTTAGATAAAATAAAAAAAATAAAAAGGCGTGGTTTGCTCTATGCCTTATTTTTCGCCCATCGAGCAACCCACGATTTTCATGATTTTCAGCATATAAAGCGTGTTTTTTAACCAAATTTATTTTCAACCCTCTATTTGATTGAGAACTTTGATGCTTATATTAATAAAATAAAAAAAAATATAAAAAAATGTTTATTTGATAAGGCATATACGTACAGTACAGAATTGAACAGGGGTTCCCAAACCCAAACTAGGCAAGCCTGTATTTTGGGAAACCAGTTGACAGTTTGTATTTACACTGTTAATTGAATTTAATTACAAAATATAGATGAAAATTTAATTTAAAGGAAAGGAAAAATATTTACATGGAGGGTTATCGGGTTAGTAATGTAGGAAAACAAATTAATATATATATATATATATATATATATTAAAAATTATAATAATAATAATAAGAAGAAGAATATGTTATACCAATAAGTTTATGCAGGAATGTAGAATACTTTCTGTGTCATCGTAATTTGCGTCGAGCAGCCACCTAAACAGGTTTAATTTAACTTGGTAGGTGGGGTCGTTTTTGTTAATAATACCCTTATGTGCCATTTTATTGTAAATTGTTATAAAAGCCGACAAGCCGTTTTGTCTAGCAAAAGTAGTCTTTACCGCGAGAACCACTATCTGGTAGACCCGGGAAGAATAGAAATTTAATATATAGAATACAAAAGATGATCAACCTATAAACTTCATCTATACTAATCTATACTAATCTATACTAATATTATAAAGAGGAAAGGTTTGATTTTTTGTTTTTTTGTTTGTTTGTTTGTTTGAATTGAATAGGCTCCAAAACTACTGGACGGATTTGAAAAATTCTTTCACTGTTTTAATGCTACACTATTCCCGAGTGACATAGGCTATATTTCATTTTCAAAAAAATTAGGGATCCTTACGTAAACTTCAAAAATGTAACCCAAGGTGTTAAAAAAATACCAAAAAAAATCCTTACATCGCGTGCGCTGCGAAAACTATTGACAATAGAATAAAATTATGTACTACAATTTTATAGAACACATCATTATCTAAAAAAAATGCCCCGACAGCATGTCTCTAACTATTATAGTTATCTCACAACAAGCGTCATTATATAAAATTATTTAAAATTTAAATTAAAATCCTGTTTTAGAAAAGGCTCTTTATTTGTACCTATCTAATCCTTATAATAAACGTATATATTATTTCAGACTACTTCAATACCCTTATATTACTTTTTGAATTATTCAATTCGAACATTCCATTCGAAAGTTATCTCGAATTAAAAAAATAGATAAAACTCCGCTCGATTAGCTATGCATAGTAAGTTGTTGCAGGCGTCACGAAGGGGTACGGGAGGCTGCTTATCAAAGAGTTAAAGCAAAATTTAATTGTAGCGACTATTATCACTGGCCCAGCAGCCGGTCAATTAGCTCATATACCGAGGATACCGATGATCCCAACTGATCTGCCAATTCCATTTAAACGGCTACAATTTCCGGTTAAAACATCTTTTGCTTTAACAATTAATAAGTTCCAAGGCCAAACCTTCAAATTAGTAGGGATTGACCTGCGAAAGAATTGTTTTACTCACGGTCAACTGTACGTTGGCCTGTCGCGGGTGGGAGCTCCTGAACATCAATTCATTTTGCTGCCCCAAAATACAACAACGTCAAATATTGTTTACAGGGAAGCTCTAACTCTATAAATTGAATGGCTTTTGATGTAATTACTCATTATGAATAATAAAAAAAATAAAAAAATATATCTAAATATAAATACAAAAAAATATAACATACATACATACATATACTCACGGCTATAAATCCCTAGAAGGGGTAGCCAGAGCTAAGGAATCAGAAATTCCTCAGCCACTTTTGGAAGTCTGCTGTGTAGTGTCGGCTTAGAATAGCACTACCCCATTTCTTCCGGTGGGTGTACGTAAGAGGCGACTAACGGTATTGGGGCTTTTAAGGGATTTTGGGCGATGCGGTTGGAGACCCATCACCAACAAGTATATGTATGTGAGTATATGTATGTATGTACTTTTGGAAGTTGTGTGGGGAAAAGATGGTGAAATAAAGGTTGTTGGTGATGGGTCACCAACCGCATCGCCCAAAAATCCCTCAAAAGCCCCAAAACCGTTAGTCGCCTCTTACGTACACCCACCGGAAGAAATGGGGTAGTGCTATTCTAAGCCGACACTACACAGCAAAAAAATATAACATAGCTTAAAACTTAAAAAAAATATATTAAAATAATAATACAAGTAATAAAATAAAAAACAAAATGTTAATGATAATTCATGCCCGAGCGAAGCCGGGACGGGCTGCTATACTTTATAAATACATTACAATTTACTATTCGGCATTAAAAAACTATTAATGGCTTTAACACAAGCCTCTACATTATCAATAAAGAAATCATGGTGGCCATTTACTGGCACATTAACAGCATCACAGTTTTCTGCCAATGACTTGTCTAGTATCTCCTTAGCCCACTCAATAAGGGCCTGCTCACACTTAGTGTGAGTAGCAAAGAGGTGCAATACCGGCACATGGTGGGTTAGGATGTGCTCGAACGTTTCCAAAGACATTGTTTGGTAGTTGAACAATCTCAGTTTTCTGTCCGATTTGAGACTGAAAACAAAATATCAAGATTACTATTGCTGTGTAGTGCCGGCTTAGAATGTCACTACAGTCAGAGGCGACTAAGGGTATAGAACTTTTTAAATGGTTTTTGGGGAATGCGGTTGCAGAACCATAACTAATGATACTTTATTTCTACCATCTTGTCCTCTATCAACTTCCAAATGAGGCTAAGGTGTTTCTAGCTCTGAAGCTCTGGCTACCCCCTTTTTGGGATTTATGGCCGTGAGTATATGTATGTATGTTCCTACCGTTATCTTTGTATCGTGCTGTGTCATCCTCACTTTAATTATTTACCTGAACATGTCATTTCCCTCAGGCTGTAAAGAACGACAGAGAGAGACCTCCGCCTGCTCTTTGGATAACATTCTGTCCTTCACCACCTTCTGAATCAGCTCTTCATAATTAACCATGACTCTGCTTACCTCTTTCTCCCTGCAATGATTAATTTTGTTTTATTTTCTTATTAAGAGCTTATTCCATTACACTTTGTCGTTGCTGAATTCAGACGTCCTTCGAAGTTACTGCCGCAGACGCTTGTTATTCCACTACACAAATTTCTGTTTGAACGTTATTCCACTAGTCTGAATTCAGATTCTGTGGCTTTCAGACGTCTTCATTCAGACAAATGGAATAAGCTCTTTACTCGTATGTATAGACGGATACAGCCAAGGGCATGCCTTTAAAGTTTTACCATTGGAAGATAAAAACAGAATTGAACCATATATAATTACTCGATTGCTTGAGAAAAAGAGTTTTCTATTTAGACTGTACGTATATGTATGTAAATTTCTATTTTCCCCGTTTGAAGGTTTTTCATGTTTGAATTATTTTACAATCAGAAAGCTGCATCAGTGCTATGGGTTGTATATCATTCACTACGCTAAATTTCATAAGTTGTAAGAATTGATTGAAATTGCTTAGATGTTGTCCAATAGTGAAATAATTAATTCTTCTTCTTCTTAAAGTGCCGCTCCATCACTGGAGGTTGGCAATCAGCACTTTGCAACGCTCTCTGTTCATGCATGTTCTGAACAATTCTTGCACGGTTTTTAAGCCGGTCCATTCTTTGATGTTGCACAACCATGACATCTTCCTTCTTCCTGGCCTTCTTTTTCCTTCTATTTTTCCCATCATTATGGTGTGTAGCAGCGTGTAGCGTTCGTGTCGCAAAACGTGTCCCAAGTAAGAGACTTGGCGCTGCTTGATGGTATTCACGAGTTCGACCTTTTTACGTATGCGCCTGAGGACTTCGACGTTAATGACTTTATCCGTCCAGCTAATACGGAGCATCCGTCTGTAGCACCACATCTCAAATGCTTCAAGTCTCTTTCTCAGGTCAAAGTTTTCGACAGCACAGAACTTTCCTCATGCTTATGAATGACGCTCGGGCTATTTCGATACGCACGCGTATTTCAGTATCGCTCTCCCATGAGTCAGTCAGCCAGGAGCCGAGGTACTTGTACTTGTCGACTCTTTCGACGATGTTCGCTCCTATCCGCAGGTCTGCTTGCTGTAGAGGACCGCTTCTAGCCACGATCATGAACTTCGTTTTCGATATATTCATATTCAATTACTTTACTTATTAATCAAGGAAAGAATAATTTCAACACCAGCAGGACATGAACCCGCGACATCCCGGTCTACGCCCCGGTTGCTCTGCCAACTGAGCTGAGCCAAGTAACCACCGTTGCATAAACCGGGATGTCACGGGTTCAAGTCCTGCTGCTGTCGAAATTATGCTTTCCATGATTGATTAGTAAAATAATTCCCACATGAGGTTTTATGCACAACAAAGTCTCCTCACAGCCCATATATGTCCCAACCAAGGGGCTCGAGTCTACCCTATATAGGGTCCACCTCGCTGGCCTATTGCGGGTTGACAGACTAACGACTACTTCTGTGATAGTAGCCAAGACCGACGGCTTAACGTGCCTTCCGAAGCACGGAGTCTAATTTTAATAAATTACTTGTTATATCTTACCGAGAATATTTACTCTTGTAAAAGTAGTCGTTGTAAAAATACTGAATAGTGAAACTGTACTCGTCGATATAACTGTACAGCGCAAGTGCAGTTGCCATATCGAGGTAAATGAATTTCCCGACTAACCTCGGGTACACGGCGTTAAACATTACACCTGAAAAATTAAATAAAGTTAGTATACATACATATACTCACGGCCATAAATCCCAAAAGGGGTAGAAAGAGCTTTGAGAGATTTGGAAGTATAAAGAGGGCGAGATGGTAGAAACAAAGTATTTTTAATGATGGGTCTCCAACCGCATCGCCCAAAAACCACTTAAAAAAGCCTTAGTCATCTGGAACTATTAAATCCTGGCGACTCTCATCAGGATAATGGGATAAACGTATGGAATTATTATATTATATGCCGTGTAGTGCCGGCTTAGAATGTCGCTACCCCTTTCTACCCACGGGTGTCGTAAGAGGCGACTAAGGGTATTGGGGCTTTTTATTGGATTTTTTGGCGATGCGGTTGGAGACCCATCACCAAAAACCTTTATTTTTACCATCTTTTCCCCACTCAACTTCCAAAAGTGGCTGAGGAATTTATAATTCCTTAGCTCTGGTTACCCCTTCTAGAGAAATATAGCCGTGAGTATATGTATGTATGTATGTAATTATTGTATTGTCCCTGTGTTTAGTTTAAAAGAGTCGGTTACATACATACTACATTCAGGTGAAGTTAATATAAGCGTGTTAAACATGACAGGTGCTGTTCGGAACTATGTGTATCTCTGCCACCCTTTCGGGGCTTCACGGTGTGAACATTAACTAAGTTTAGCCATTTGAATACTCACCAAGGATGCACCCCATAGAATGTCCCACATAAATAAATGATTCCCATTTCATCCGGCTCACAACGGTGTGAATCGCCTTCATGTAGTTGGTCTGTGTCGGCATGAGCCCTGGGGGGAACGAGTCCGACAAACCATGGCCTGCAAACATAGATAATCAATAAATTTTATTGCGTCGGTACCTTCGCGGCTTCTCATCTGGCACGTACGATACGTGTGGCTAGTGCGGCTGCCGAGTGGGCTGCGACACAAAAGCATGCCAAATACGCACCGCTAAAGACAGCCTATATTTTTATCCCCTTTGCAGTGGAGGTGAGTGGTGCATGGTGTTTGGAGGCCAAAGGTTTTGTACGGGAGTTGGGAAGAAGGCTGAGGAATTCCGGTGCCGACGTCCGCGCCGAGTCGTACCTTGTGCTGCTTGTGCAACGCATATCCCTTGCAATACAACGGGGGAATGCTGCAAGTGTGATGGGCACTTTTGAGCCTGGTGCGATTCGGGGCGGACTATTTGACTAAGCTTTTCTTAGCTGTAAGTTTTGATTGTTATCAGTTAATTGTGATTAATATTGAATTAGCCATATGTTATAATTTTGACTTCCAATTATAAATTTTGTTAAGTATAAAGTTAACAATAGTACCTACATCATCATCGTCATCATATATCATAGATGTTGTATGTCGAAAATGATAATTAGCATGCGTGTCCCTTCTACTCAAATTAACATTTTCTGTCTCGCTCGCACGCGACGAATATTCGGAATTTGACATTTTGAAATGTATAGAACAATATTAATATTGACGCTTTCTAGCCGATTAAACCAACGACAACTACAGAGGTATCGCTGGATTCGTCGAATATCACATAAAACCTACATACATACATATTCTCACGCCGTTAGTTCCCATTGGGGTAGGCAGAGACTATCGATCGCCACTTTGTACGATCCTGGAAAACCTCTCTAGCTTCATTCACATCCATCAATCTTTTCATACATGCTCTTTTATTTTACGTACTTCGGACACCTGCCTTTTTGATTCGTGTGAGGAATGATGTGATTCGTGAAAGGTGTGGTGTAAAAGATGATATTGCAAGAAAGATAGAAAAAGGAATGTTGAGATGGTTTGGGCACATAGACAGGATGGATGACAGTAAAGTGGTGAAAAAGATCTATAGAGTCAAATATTGACAAAAAATTCAATTATGATGATTAATATATGTCTTACTGTAACATATTGCCTAAATGGTTATCAACTAAGCCTTTGTGTCTGAAAAAGTGGCTTTTTTGGACATATAGATAGATAGATAAACATTTTATTTCGACTACTAAGACACTAAGTACAACAACATAATCACATTACAACAAAATCGGAAATACATATAATAATACCAATTTTGCGTGTCACAGCAATGAAAATGGGATCCAACTCAGCGTTGAAATTTGCTTTACGCAAAACTCAGATTTTCAGTTGTTTCCCTGGGCGGACCACTTCACAAAGACTAACCTTTAAATTCCTATAACTATAAGATATGTTAGTATATTACCTGGTAGTGTACCTGTAGCTGCGTGATGCCGGCTCAGAATAGCACTACCCCATTTCTTCCGGTGGGTGTACGTAAGAGGCGACTAACGGTATTGCGGGATTTTTGGGCGATGCGGTTGGAGACCCATCACCAACAACCTTAATTTCACCATCTTTTCCTCACACAACTTTCCAAAAGTGGCTGAGAAATTTCTAATTCCTTAGCTCTGGCTGCCCCTTCTAGGCATTTATAGCCGTGAGTATTTGTATGTATGTTACCTGGTAAGTCCAATCCAACATAGAAGTGTGTGTCCGGCAAAGCTTCTATCAGAGGAATGAAGGAGGCTGACGTGTCTTGGAAGCCGTGGATGAAGAGCATGGGAGGGTTGGTGTGAACCCCGTACGAGTATACTGGAAAATACTCATTCAGCATCATCATTGACGACGTCCGTGGCCGAGGGGATAGGTGTCTAGCTTCTCGGTCCGGAGGTCGTGGGTTCCATCCCCGGTTAGAGCAACATTTATGTGAGGAGCATAAATGATTGTTTCTTAGTCTTGGATGCAGGAACGGATCCAACCGTCAAAAAAGGTTGTGGGCATAGGCATACAAATATCTCTTGGCTATAGTCTAGAGTATCATCATACCAGCTCTGGCTTCATAACATAACACAAACGTTCACGCCGAATATCCCCGAAGGGGTTGGCAGAAGTACTAATATTTCTGAACATCACGTGACATTGTCACCTGGCGTTCAGAGTACCCACGTTTTCCATGGACAGTGTACTCACGTGATAGGGGACAGGCCTATCGCCGTTTTATACGAATACACGGTCACATGACTAAGTACAACTCAGCCATGTGGGTTTCCTCACGATGTTTTCCCTCACCGTTAACAACCATGATAAATTAACCACACATATGTCTTTAGAAAAGACAAATTGGTGTAGGCCCGACCCGGGATTTGAGCACTAGTCGCTTGCACGTTAACCGGTGTTCTACCCATTGAGCTATCACGTCGTTTGTTGTCATATATGTATTTGTGCCATTAATTACCACGTGCATCTACAAAAACACGGAATTTAAAACAATGTCGTAACGAGGATTAACGTGAACTTCATAATGTTAGCAGCATAAGTCTAGTCAAAGATTAATGACTAAATAAATGGAATATAAATTAAACTTATCGCGTCATCATCACAAAACATGTGATGAATCTACATAACATAAACGTTCACGCCGAATATCCCCGAAGGGGTTGGCAGAGGTACTAATACTTCTGAACATCACGTGACTTTGTCACCTGGTGTTCAGAGTACCCACGTTTTGCATGGACAGTGTACTCACGTGACAGGGGGCAGGCCTATCGCCGTTTTGTACGAATACACTGTCACATGACTAAGTACATCTCAGTCATGTGGGTTTCCTCACGATGTTTTCCCTCACCGTTAACAAACATGATAAATTAACCACACATATGTCTTTAGAAAAGACAAATTGGTGTAGGCCCGACCCAGGATTTGAACACTAGTCGTTTGCACGATAACCGAGTGTTCTACCCACTGGGCTATCACGGTTGCTATGCCGTGATGAATCTCTTCAACAATAATACATACATATACTTACGGCCATCAATCGCAAAAGGGGTAGCCAGAGCTTTAGAGCTGGAAACTCCTCAGCCACATTAGCAAGTTGATGGGAGACAATATGGTAGAAATAAAATGTCATTGGTGATGGGTCTCCAACTGCATCGCCCAAAATCCACTTAAAGAAACCTCATATTCTTAGTCGCCTCTTACGACACCGTGGATAGAAAGTGGTAGTGACATTCTAAACCGGCATCACGGCTTAATATAATTAGATTCCTCGGTCGCTTTTCAAGTTGAGTAAAGAAAAGATCTATAAAATGGATGGTTTGTGATGTGATGAAGAAATAGGTTAATTGGGCGACACTACACAGCCAAAAAGGGTATAAAATATACATACATACATATACTCACGGCTATATTTCCCTAGAAGGGGTAACCAGAGCTAAGGAATTATAAATTCCTCAGCCACTTTTGGAAGTTGAGTGGGGAAAAGATGGTAAGAATAAAAGTTTTTTGGTGATGGGTCTCCAACCGCATCGCCCTAAAATCCAATAAAAAGCCCAAATACCCTTAGTCTCCTCTTACGACACCCGTGGGTAGAAAGGGGTAGCGACATTCTAAGCCGGCACTACACGGCAAAAAATATATCTATACTTTTATACTTCTATACTTAATATTATAAAGAGGAAAGGTTTGATTTTTTGTTTGTTTGTTTGTTTGAATTGAATAGGCTCCAAAACTACTGGAGATATTTGAAAAATTCTTTCACTGTTTTAATGCTACACTATTCCCGAGTGACATAGGCTATATTTCATTTTCAAAAAATTAGGGATCCTTACGTAAACTTCAAAAATGTAACCCAAGGTGTTAAAGAAATACCAAAAAAAATCCTTACATCGCGTGCGCTGCGAAAACTATTGACAATAGAATAAAATTATGTCCTACAATTTTATAGAACACATTATTATCTAAAAAAATGCCCAGACAGCATGTCTCTAACTATTATAGTTATCTCACAACAAGCGTCATTATATAAAATTATTTAAAAATTAAATTAAAATCCTGCTTTAGAAAAGGCTCTTTATTTGTACCTATCTAATCCTTATAAAAAACCTATATATTATTTTAGACTACTTCAATACCCTTATATTACTTTTTGAATTATTCAATTCGAACATTCCATTCGAAAGTTATCTCGAATTAAAAAAATAGATAAAACTCCGCTCGATTAGCTATGCATAGTAAGTTGTTGCAGGCGTCACGAAGGGGTACGGGAGGCTGCTTATCAAAAAGTAAAAGCTAAATTTGATTGTAGCGACTATTATCACTGGCCCAGCAGCCGGTCAATTAGCTCATATACCGAGGATACCGATAATCCCAACTGATCTGCCAATTCCATTTAAACGGCTACAATTTCCGGTTAAAACATCTTTTGCTTTAACAATTAATAAGTCCCAAGGCCAAACCTTCAAATTAGTAGGGATTGACCTGCGAAAGAATTGTTTTACTCATGGTCAACTGTACGTTGGCCTGTCGCGGGTGGGAGCTCCTGAACATCAATTTATTTTGCTGCCCCAAAATACAACAACGTCAAATATGGTTTACAGGGAAGCTCTAACTCTATAAATTGAATGGCTTTTGATGTAATTACTCATTATAAAAAATAAAAAAAATAAAAAAATATATGTAAATATAAATACAAAAAAAATAACATACATACATACATATACTCACGGCTATAAATCCCTAGAAGGCGTAGCCAGAGCTAAGGAATCAGAAATTCCTCAGCCACTTTTGGAAGTCGTGTGGGGAAAAGATGGTGAAATAAAGGTTGTGATGGGTGTGATGGGTCACCAACCGCATCGCCCAAAAATCCCTCAAAAGCCCCAAAACCATTAGTCGCCTGTTACGTACACCCACCGGAAGAAATGGGGTAGTGCTATTCTAAGCCGACACTACACAGCAAAAAAATATAACATAGCTTAAAACTTAAAAAAAATATATTAAAATAATAATACATGTAATAAAATAAAAAACAAAATGTTAATGATAATTCATGCCCGAGCGAAGCCGGGACGGGCTGCTAGTCTTTATATAAAATATATCTTTGTCTATATTTTAAATTAGCACCCGTAGTAGCCATACTTTGTAAAACATACTCACGTGCAATATTCCCCCAAGGTACCGGGTAGGTCCACTGTCTCATTAGTTTTCCCATATTATTAATTCTGTTGTATTTGTGATTCTGCTTTCTTCTTTCTTTCTATCTATTTCTTTTATTTAATTTACTGTCAGTATATCACAGCATAGTTTTTATTTTTAATCTTAGTATATTAATACACTTTCCAATATGGATAATGTTGCTGTAAGGGAAATGTAGCATTTGAGAATTCGTGAAGGAGTTTTCTGCATTAATAAAAATAAAGAGTATGTATGAAAATAAAGTAGGTAAAGAGATATATAAGAGATATATATATATATATATATATATATATATATATATATATAGAGCCAAAGTGGATGATGTTATTAGTAGAGGACGGCCTCGTAAAACGTTTTTAGACCAGATAGAAAATGTTCTTATAAAGGCGGGGGTCCGAAGTGAAAAGACTAAAAAAGCATGTATGAGAAAAATAATTAATGTAAGGAAAGCAAGAGAGATTTGTCAAGATCGTGCAAAGTGGCGATCGATAGTGTCTAGCTACCCCAATGGGAATAATGGGCGTGAGTACAAGTAAGTCAGTAAGTAAGTAAGTAAGTAAGTTTAAAAAAATATATAGTTTGATAGTATGTTGTTGTTAATAGAGGAGAACATTGATCAGAGAAAAGACCGCGACCTCTCATGCATTTTCTGCGGCATCTCTAGCTACCATCTCTTGGGAATATATCACGTGCCTTCGTCACCTGGTGTTCAGAGTATCCACGTTTTGCCTGAACAGTGTAGTCACGTGATAGTTGCACGCCTATCGCCGCTTTGTATGAATATATCATACTGCCACATGGCACCGTAAAACTCGGAGGTGTGAGTTTCCTAATATGATGTTTTCTCTCTTCGTTAACAACCATGATAAATTAACCACACATACGTCGACGAAGACACAATGGTGCAGGCATGTTTCAGGATATGAACTTGATTCAGCTGCATGAGATTGAGGTTTGAAGTTGGTTCTTTCACCGAGCTATCATAGTTGAGCACTGTCAATCTATAGTTTTTACATACATACATACATACATATACTCACGGCTATAAATCCCTAGAAGGGGTAGCCAGAGCTAAGGTATTAGAAATCCCTCAGCCACTTTTGGAAGTTGCGTGGGGAAAAGATGGTAAAAGTAAAGGTTGTTGGTGATGGGTCTCCAACCACATCGCCCAAAATTCCCTTTAAAAGCCCCAATACCGTTAGTCGCCTCTTACGTACACCCACCGGAAGAAATGGGGTAGTGCTATTCTAAGCCGACACTACACAGCATAGCCGACACTACACAGCATGTACACTATACTTTTTAACACGGTTATATTAGCTTCACCTGTATGTATGTATGTAACCGCACAGACCACCCCCAAGGGAGTTATCTGTGATGTAACAGACTCCTTAAAACTCGACTTTGACCCGCTTTAAACGGACCGGTTTAATTCAATATTTTTACACTTATCGAAAATCAGGGACAACACAATAATTGCATAGATTCATCCCATTATCCTGATAAGAATCGCCAGGATTAAATAATTTCAGATGATTCCGTACTAAAAGGTGAAAAATTAATAAAGTCTAAAAAACTGAAAAACACGCTGTGCTATATTTTTTGTCTGAGCATATTTTTCGTCTATCGAGCAACCAATGCTTTTTCATGATTTTTAGCTTATTTTGGGAATTATTTTGCACTTTTTAGTTAAAAGCGTGTATTTTCAGTTTTTTTTGTAATCTATGGGGTGAGGTTATATTTAGTGTTCTGTTTAATACTATCCCTTAAAAATGACTATACTTAACTGGTTTTACCTAACCTATTTTTTCACATGACCTATTATTTTTTTAAAAACCACACTTTGTGTCAACTGTTCCGGCGATAACACTCGAGTGAAACAGCGTCTAACATACATAGTACACTCGTAATTAGTTGTGATTACGTTAAATTAACGGTAATGTTTTGTAATTATAAAAACTGACGGAGTTAATCGCAAATTACTTATAATGTTGTTTTAAACCATAAAGTTGTGATAGGATGGGGAAAAATACCTTAGCATACATACATATACTCACTCGATCGCCACTTTTTATGATCCTGGCAAACCTCTCTAGCATCATTTACATCTATCACTTCAATAGGCTATTTGACTAAGTTTTGAAAACTATCTTACGGTGTTAACTTGTTTATAAGGAGCCCTAAAAAATATTTTTCTGTCTTCATTTTAGCTATTTTATTCGAAAATCGAAAAAGAAAATGCAATATTCAAATGTGCCGCGAAAACGCGACTTTAAGTAATATGGCGCCCTTAGCACAAATGACGTCAATTCCGCATTAAGCACCAATGAGCGAAGCGATACACAGACAGTTTATGTGCAATCTACGTCATTATAGAAATAGCGAATCACGGTCGTTTTTAGTCACGTGACAGTTGCATCAAAAATACAATATAATTATAGTGAAATAATGCAATATTTTTATCTCGCATTGTTACATATTCCTCCAAAAAAGAAATATTAAGACTAGTGAAATAAAAGAAATGTATATTTTTATTACAGTCAAATAGCCTATTCTTAATACTACGGATCGACAACCTCTTTTTAAGCACACTCTCTTTTGGATCCAAATGTGTCCTCGGAGGTCGTGCTCTACTAACATTAGCATCTACTTTAGCTCTATAAACCTCTATCACCCATCTTCTCTATGTGCCCAATGCCCAAATCATCTTTACATCCCTTTTTTTTTCTTTTTTACAATATCATCTTTCACACCGCACCTTGCACGAATCACGCTATTTCTCGCTCGATAACATAATCTAACATTACATACTTTTCCGAGGGACCTCATTTCTATGTATTTACTCTACTATCATGCTTCTTCTGCCACACCCAACATTCGCTGCCGTACATAAGCGTAGAAACAAAAACAGCATTATGCACTGCCATTCAGGCCTTTCCAGACACCGAAACGGTAAGTATGGTACCGTTTTCTTATCTATACTTATAATAAATCTGTAGAGAGTTCAATTCTGTACATGAAATATATTTTCAAAATAACCATCAGGTGGTGATTAGGGATCGATACTGATGCCAAAAATGCAATCAGTAAAATTTTTGTCTGTCTGTCTGTCTGTCTGTCTGTCTGTCTGTCTGTCTGTCGGTTTGTATGTTCCTTATGGAAACAAAAACTACCCGACGGATTTTAACGAAACTTGGTACAATTATTCTTCATACACCTGCGCAGGTTTTTGTATACTTTTCAGCAGAGTAGTAAAGGGGAATTTTGGGTAATTTTGGGAAAAAGGGCGAAGTTACTCCATTTTTAAGCTTCCGTCGCGTGTGCAGCCTCAATGGTTAAACTTACATAGAAATCATGTGTGGCGGAAATATTCTTCAATAAATTATCTAAAAAAAAACCTCAGCAGTTTATGTCTATCTTTTACGGTTGGCTCACAATAACACGTGTAATTCCTGATAGCTTAGCAGTTCGGATCATTCTGATTATATTTGTTTACTCTTACGTTTGTAAACGTCTCACTCATCCTAAATTTAAAAAAGGTAACATTATTACCTATTCAATAAAAAAAGAATCATAGAAATCGGTAGACAAACACCGAAATAATATATAAAATAAGCCATCGCGCCCGTGATCAAAACCAAATCTATACTAATTTACATATAACATACTAGATGGCGCGAGTAGTTGCATCCTAAATCACGTAATGATTTATTTTTTAGATTGTTATAAATACTTCATAGCGTTTTATTTAAAAATTTGCTATTAAACGGAAATACTGAACCGTTCATCAAAGCGCATTTAAAATCACCAAACTACACTGTTTAGGGAGTGTAAATTGAAAACATTGCGCTGAATTTCACAATGCTTGAGCAGTGACTGAAGAAAGAAACCCCAGATATTTAAAAAAACAACGCTACCCGTGCGAAGCTGGGACGATCCACTAGTACATGAATAAAAAGAGGTTACGAGAAGGGGTAGCCAGAGCCAAAAAATTAGAAATTTCTTAGCCCGTTTTGGAAGTTAAGTGCTGAAAAGGTGGGAAATATTAGTTGTTGGTGATGGGTCTCCAACGTTCGCCCAAAAGTCCATTAAAAAGCCCCAATACCGTAGTACACCCACCGGAAGAAATGGGGGAGTGCTATTCTAAGCCGACAATACACAGCTATACAATTATAATATATACAATTTCTAGTATAACTGCTGACTGCAACATACGGCTGTAATTATAGTGTGATCACTCATCACTCCAATTACCATTCCGTATAGATACATACATACATATACTCACGGCTATAAATCCCTAAAAGAGGTAGCCAGAGCTGAGAAATTAGAAATTTCTCAGCCACATTTGGAAGTTGATAGGTGACAAGATGGTAGAAATAAAGTATCGTTGGTGATGGGTCTCCACCTTATCGCCCACAAACCACTTAAAAAGCTCCATACCGCATGTTGTCTCTTACGACATCCATAGGTAGAAAGGGGTAATGACATTCTTAGCCGGCCCTACACGGCAATATAAATATATTCTATTTTATATTCATATATTGAACAAAAATCGCCATACGAATAAAAATGAACATAACATAAGGACTTTTTTTCTGACCCTTGCTTATAACAGTTTGGTATAAATTATTGTCACATACATACATACATATATAAACTCACGCCATTATTTCCCTTTGGGGTAGGCAGAAACTATTGATCGCCACTTTGTAAGATCCTGGCAAACCTCTCTAGCTTCGTTTACATCCATCAATCTTTTCATACATGCTCTTTTATTCTTCATACTTCGGACGCCGGCCTTTTTGAGCACACACTCTATTTTTTATCGTCACGTTCATAGGTTATTAATAAATTATGTTATTAAATCATAACCTTTGAAAATTAATATTGATAATAATTTTAAATCACGGTTATTAGTTGTTGGCGATGGGTTTGCAGCCGCCTCACCTAAAACTCCCTTAAAAACCGCAATACCCTTAGTCGCCTCTTACGTAAGCCCACGGGAACAAATAGGACTGTGCTATTCTAAGCCGAAATTACACAGCTAGTATAAATTAGTTTAGTATAAGTAGTTAATTCGTTCAGAAAGTGAAATCACAGCTCGACCGGTTTGCTAACTACCGGGTACCTGGTACGTCACTACGCTAGTGTTGTGACTTTATCGATAACTAGGTAAGGTCGCGGGTTCGATCCCCTCTAGTGTCGAAATTTTTCTTTCCTTTATTTATCAGTAATAATCTCCATGAGGTTTTCATGCACAAAAACATTCTAACTAGGTAAGTGTCCCAGTTACTCCCATATTGTTACCATGGTTTCTATGAAAGGCGTCTTGGGGCACTTGAGTTGTGTGACAGGAACCTCTTCACTTGGAAATCCTTTACTTCACTCCTACTCGACATCTTATGAGTGCGGCAGAGGAATAGTTCTTTACCGAACTCAGGTAATACGAACGTTTCAATAATATAGTTTTAATAATATCTCTTAACGTTTACATTTATGTAAGTGAATTTGGTAAAAGAATCGTAAATATAGAACAGTTAGTAAAATTTAGGATCGATAGTCTCTGCCTACCATAGTCGGAATGGAAAAGGCGAGTAATATTTTTAAGTTAATAATAAAGAAATATAAGTAGAAGAGCCTAATTTTGTACTCCGTACAAGGAATACAGACAGTGCTATTAAAAGTAACAAAAGATAAAATTAACCTGATTTTATCGACATTCGATAACCTCTAAGCACATCACTACAATCTCGCATACATTGAACCCGCATAATCGGTGACGCAGTGTTTGTTTGTATTCCGCGGTGATAAAACAGAGAACGCGCCTTATTTAACAACAATATATTCGTAACAATAATATTTATATAAAAAACACGCGAGCGACAATCATAATAAATTGCAATCGTGTAAGAATTTTATTGTATTTCGTGACAGTTGCAGTTTGTGCTGTGAAAATTTGGAAAGCGCGGGAAAAGTTTTTTTTTTTTTCTTTTTATAATGGATTTGAGCGACGGTGTTACGGGTTTGTATTTCTTTTTATATTTATCTAGTAAATATTAATTTTGGCAATAAATAAATTTGCACATTTGTATTATAATTGGCCTAGACCTCGCTTTTATAACATACCCTTTTTATATTATAAATCGATAAAGGACATCAAACTAAACAACTTTGCCCATGCAATGCCTATCTAAAATATTGTAATTTTCAAAAAAAATAAATAATTAAAAATTGTTGTACCTAGTTCAAACTGAGAATGTATAGAATGAGATTCCTTGCTTCAGTGAAAATAAGAAATAAAAAAAAACATTTGATCTATGCTATTCGCTCTGTAAACAAACATATTACTTCTTTCGGTATTTTCCAGTTCTATTGATCGTCGTTGAAAAATAATATCATGAAAATAAACAGGTAAGCGAGCGATTGAACTGGAAAATACCGAAAAGAGTTATGATTTTGTTTACACCATAGATCAAATTTTTTTTTTATTTCTTATTTTCACTGAAGCAAGGAATCTCATTCTATACATTCTCAGTTTGAACTAGGTACGACAATTTTTAATTATTATTTTATTTTGAAAATTACAATATTTTAGATAGGCATTCCATGGGCAAAGTTGTTTAGTTTGATGTCCTTTATCGATTTATAATATAAAAAGGGTATGTTACAAAAGCGAGGTCTAGGCCAATTGTAACACATATTCCATAATGTGTACATTACGTTATTTATAATATTTCTATTATGGAACCCGTAATTTTGATATATTTTTACCGAGATACAATGTAAATAGGTTAACAGCCGCTTGATACTGGATTGCATGGACTCGAGTATTGTATCGAGTTTACAATTCCATTCTTTACTAAAAATACATATCCTCAAAAAATCACTTAGTCGCCTTAAACGAACACCACGGAAAGAAATCGGGTAGTGCTATTCTAAGCCGAAGCCGACACTACACAACTATAAATTTTAATTATCCCTAAGATGTAGTATGTCTTATCTAATATCCTATGTATGGCATGAATATTTTTTCTTTTATTTCTGTTCTGAGCATGTAAAGTACTTATAAAACTTTACGCATAGATACACGAGTACTCATAGGATTAGGATACCATATTAGGTCTTGTCTCGGGAAGCCCTGGATAGTAGTAGCGAGGTATTGAAACATCTTTGAATAATAGAAAGGGACGCTTTTTGTACCTTTCTCTGATAGTATATATATACATACACATACTGAATTTAATAAATTCATAGAAGTCATGGAAAACTTCAAAATTAAGAACACGTCCGCCACTTTTGAAACTTGAGTGAGGGAAATTATGTAAAATAAAGGTTTTTATGGAAAACTAATCCCTACGTCGTTTTACGATCTCTGCAAGAAAAAAATGTGAGTGCTATTCTAAGCCGACGATACAGAGTATCAGATAGTATCTGTTTCTTTAATAAAATTCCAACACGCAAAGATCATTGCACCCAATAACATGAAATATAAATGACCAGTTTAAACTGCATTGCCCTTTATAAGAATAAAAAAATAACAACATTACACTTATTCAATACTTTACTTATACCTGGGTTTACCCTTTGATTTCATTATCCTTTTTGCTGCAAATAATATGTGATTAGCGATTTTTTCATACATTTTGTTATTCACTGAAATATAGAGCATGTATGAAAAGATTGATGGATGTAAACGAAGCCAGAGAGGTTTGCCAGGATCGTACGAAGTGGCGATCGATAGTATCTGCCTACCTCAATGGGAACTAACGGCGTGAGAATATGTAAATCCCTAGAAAGGGTAGCCAGAGCTTCGAATTAAAAAAAAACCTCAGACTTTTTTGGAAGATGAGTAAGGAAAAGTTTGTAAAGCAAAGGTTTTAAGTTATAGGTCTCCAACCGCATCACTCAAAAAGCCTAATACTATTATTCACCTTTTACGAACACCCACAAGAAGAAATGGGTTAGTGTTGTTTGAAGCCGACGCTACACAGCTTTTTTCTTTGTAGTTTATGCAAAAACACTCTATGACAACAGAGGACACACTTAAGCCCGATTTCTGAATTGAGTATCAAAACTGAGAACGACTTAAGTATCGTTTTGTCTCATTCAGTTTTTACGATTTCAATGCGACAGAACAATACTTAAGTTGTTCTCAGCTGGAATACTCAATTCAGAAATCGGGCGTTAGATGATTTAGAGAATGTACTTAAACAGGTCCAAAGCCAAAAGAATATAATAGTAGGTTTGAAAAGATTGATGATATTAATGAAGCTCGAGAACTTACTAACTTATACTCACGCCCGTTGTTCCCATCGGGGTAGGCAGAGTGTATAGATCGCCTATTATACGATCCAGACAAATGTCTCTTGCTTTTGTCATATTCATTATTTTCAAACGTCTTAGGCGGCCGTCCTTTACTAACAATAACACCATCCTTACATAACATAAACATTCACGCTGAATATCCCCGAAGGGGTTGGCAGAGGTACTAATACTTCTGAACATCACGTGACTTTGTCACCTGGTGTTCTGAGTACCCACGTTTTGCATGGACAGTGTCCTCACGTGATAGGGGGCAGGCCTATCGCCGTTTTGTACGAATACACTGTCACATGACTAAGTACAACTCAGTCATGTGGGTTTCCTCACGATGTTTTCCCTCACCGTTAACAACCATGATAAATTAACCACAGATATGTCCTTAAAAAAGACAAATTGGTGTAGGCCCGACCCGGGATTTGAACACTAGTCGCTTGCACGTTAACCGGTGTTCTACCCATTGAGCTATCACGTCGTCTTACCATCCTTACTTCTCTCTATATATCTCTTTTGCCAATTGACGTTCATCCATCCTCTCTTTGTGCCAAAACCATCTTAACATTCCTTTTTATATCTTGCAAAAGCTCGAGAAATTCACAAGAATCATACAAAAAAGCGATCCGATCGGTGGTGTCTACCCACATTAATAGAAACTAAATAATGGCGTGAGTATATCTGTGTACTCATGTAAACATACATATATACATATACATATACTCACGGCTATAAATCCCTAAAAGGGGTAGCCAGAGCTAAGGAATTAGAAATTCCCCAGCCACTTTTGGAAAGTTGAGTAATAATAATAATAATAATAATAATAAATCTTTATTTCCAAAAAATTGTAATATTACAGTCTATACAGTAAAGTAATAATATGAACAGAGCTGTATTTCACAATAGTACTTAATTAATGGTACAACCGATACCTAATAAAGGGTAACCTGTGCTATAGGTACCGGTAAAAAACATCAGTGACGCTAAGAATACAAAATCAGCACTGCGTGCGTAAAAGAACATTAAGCACTAAACTAAAGAATTACATCAAATTAAAAAAAAACTACTAAAACATTCAAAATAAAACACAGAAGTTGTAGAAAAAGGAAACTTAAACTAGGTGTGAAGTAAAATAAATATGTTAAGTAAATAAATATTTATAGTGTTTTATGTAATAAAATATAATGTAAATAGGTTTATAAATATAAATATTATAAAATAATATAAATATACATTAATATCTTAAAATATACATATATAATAATAATAATACCTTTAATAATCATACTAAGAAAAACAGAATAATGATAGTTCAAGTCAGTATAGATAGGAAGTTCTCTGTTTCCTCATAAGATAGAGTTTGAAGCCACGTATTTAGTTTTTGCTTGAGACCGAAATTATTTAAATCATAAATGCCGAGTTTACTGTTTAATTTATTGTATAAGTAAGGTCCAAGGAATGTAGGGAAACGTTGAGCAAAAGAAGTCTTACATAATTTACCACTGACAACCTCTTTGTTTCTTAGTTTATTACTGTCTGGATTAAAATATGTTATGCAGTGTTGTTTTAAAACAACGTTCTTAATAAATAACTGTCGAACAGTAAGTACTTCGCAGAAAAGGTATAATTCTTTGGTTGGGAAACGGAATGGCTTGAACGTTGCAACCTTGAGTACAGCCCGCTGAGCTCGTTCAATTTGTATGAGATGACTTTTACAAGAGCCGCCCCATGACGTGATACAGTAGGTGATTATACTTTGGCAAAGTGCAAAATAGATGGTTCTTAGCAATTTTGCATCTACTACCGATCTAAGAGCCTTAAAAGAAAATATTAACTTTCTGATACGATTACTGAGTGTATTGATATGTGTACGAAAGGTAAGAGAGCTATCAATTACGATACCTAAATATTTAATTTCTGTCACACGTTCTAATCTCGGACATTGGCATGAGTTGTTTTGATTTGAGCAATTGTGAACTTTAATTTCGGGAATATTGTTTGGCGAAAGATAACCTGATTTTATTGTATGCATTAGAAATTTGGTTTTTGAAATATTAATTGTGAGGCGATTTAAGGCGAGCCATTTACAAACAGAGGTAAATCCTGTCTGTGCCAGAGACGTCACTTCATCCCAAGAATTACCAGAAAAAAATAGAGCTGTGTCATCTGCGTAGGAGATAATTGAGCAATTTGGAATTTTAAGAGAACTAAGACCATTTATAAATATAAGAAAGAGGGTAGGACCTAATATGCTGCCTTGTGGCACTCCATATAAGATAGGCATTTCTGTGCTTTTTTGATTCGTGATGGTAACAGATTGAAAGCGATCTTTAAGGTAGTCTTTAAATAGTTCTAAGGGAAGGCCTCGAATACCAATAGCTTCTAACTTTTTTAGGAGTAATGGGATAGGTACAGTATCAAAGGCCTTCGTTAGATCAAGGAATATGGTGAGACATTTCTTCTTATTATCCAAACTGTTTACAACATTCTTCAGCAACTCATCAACTGCCATATCGGTTGAATAACCACGTCGAAAACCGAATTGATTTTTAGACAGTAGATCGTTTGATTCAAGAAAATCAACCAAGCGGTTATTCATAATTTTCTCAAAAATTTTTGATAAAGAGGGAAGTACTGAGATAGGTCTGTAGTTTCCTATGCATGACTTGTCACCTCCTTTATGAATCGGGTGTAATAGCGCTTTTTTAAATGGTTTAGGGAAGACACCTTTGTTTATGCATTTATTAAGAAGGTAAGTAAGAGGAGCTACCAAAACGTCGCAGTTGTTTTTGAGGACTAAAGGAGAAATGCCATCCCATCCTACAGAACTGTTGGTTCTAAGTCCTTTGATTAAGGTGGAGATCTCGAGATTGTCTGTTTCAGCAAAAGCAAATGATTTGCATACAAGGCTAATCGGGACTTTCAGCTCAGGGCCTTGAAAAGAATTAGCTAAATTTGAGCCAATGTCAGTGAAATAATTATTAATTAAGTTTAAGGATCGCTGTGCATCGTCGTTATTAGCTAGAAGTTCTGTCGCTGAGGATTTAGCCCTATTTAGGTTAGCGACCTCTTTAACAGCTTCCCAAATACGTTTGTTATTGTTGCCGGCTTTGTTGAGTGGGGAAAAGATAGTCAAAATAAAGGTTGTTGGTGATGGGTCTCCAACCGCATCGCCCAAAAATCCCTTAATAGCCCCATACCGTTAGTAGCCTCTTACGTACACCCACCGGAAGAAATGGGGTAGTGCTATTCTAAACCGACACTACACAGCAATAAAATAATACGAATATTAATTCTTGCTTACACATTTGCTCTATATATTAAACATGGATCACTAAATGTATTGCTAAACGCAAATTTCGAAAACGATTATTTTTGTAAACTACTTAAAATTTAGAGTAGGTTCTTAGCTATAGAAAAACTTAAAAAGTTGTAAAACACATCGTTTTTCTGATCGCATGGGGAGTGGCCCTTAGTGACTCGCCCAAATATGACAATTTAATGACTTCCTTCCAGTAAACGTAAATATAAGTCTTGACAGTACAACGTTGATTAAGTATCTGGTATTGACACATACATACTTAGATATAATCACGGCTATTAATCACTAAATGGGGTAGCCAGGCAGAATCAGAAAATTCTTCATCCACTTTCGAAGTTAAGTAAGGAAAAGATTTAAAATTTGTGATACACACTTGGCACAATACCAAAATGGTTACATCCATAAGTGTAGCTTATTGTATTTTAAAAATAACCGAGCAATGTAGTCAGCCTCTACAGAGTAAAGTTCAAAAGTCAAGAAAGTGAATTGTATACAGTCGACAAGGTGAGATGAAAGGCGATGCATAAATTTACTTGACGAAATAATGATAGTTGTAAATAGATGCGTGCTCATTTTTATCTTTGTTTTCGTTTTAAGGTGTTCAGAATACCCACCTTTTTCATGAAAAATGTATGGCTACAAATCTTAAAATCAGGTAGCCAGAGCTATTTCAAAATTAGAAAAAAGAATGATTGTAAAGTAACAAATTTAAATTGTTTTTAAATTTTAAATCTTTTACTTTTAATGACAGAAAATCGCGTAGCGAAATGAAAACGAAGCGAAATGTTTAATCAAGATGATGCTGATTGCAAAACTATTCCCGAATTTGTAATCTCAAATGATATTACTATGATATTTAACTATATATTTATACTATGGCCAAATCGCCCTTTATAGGGTAGGCTCGAGCCCCTTGGTGGGGACATATATGGGCTGTGAGGATTTAACTATATAAACCTATGATTTTCGATGTTTTATTAATAAACTGCAAAAGCTAATAGAATGTAGATTGAAAGTCACACAGTGACAGTTAGTACAGTTTTTTTTGGTAAAATAAAGGTCATTTTAGGTTATATTATCATAAATATTTATTTAAGAAAATATTGTTTGGAAACATCTTGAAATGGTTTTGTAATCAACATCGCTTATATAAAACTTCGCATACAGAATTTAACCAATTTCAAAAAATATTCATAGCACTCATTATAGCTTATTTATGAGGATAAATCTATATATTTTATTTTTGTACACAGCCTAAACAAAAAGTCTTACGGCCGGTTTCACATCTGAGAATTCAACGATAAAAGCATCTTAAACCGTAATTAAGTACCAACTTACCAAAATTACGTTTCTGATTTGATGAAATATTGTAATTTAATCAAGTTTTGATTAAATGATCAAATTTTTGCGCATCAGTCAAAAAACTAACCTAAATGTCGAAATTTGCGTTTCTGAACTCGTTTGACAATACTCAAACAGTCATCATCGCAGATTTGAGTGAGTGACAGTTAAGTTGTCAAAATCGGCTTTTTAAACGGTGCTCCAATTTGTAATTGTGAAATATTAGACGATAAACACATTGTTTTCGACAATATTCTGAAGATGTCTACGGATACATCGTTATCTTCACTAAAGGAACCACAGCAGATACCTCAGAGGCAAATACGCCGTCGCCGGGGAGTTCCTAGGATCCGGCCAAATTTCTTTGAAACGCTCAGTGAAAACCAATTTAAAGAACGTTTCAGGTTCAGTAAAGAATCGGTGCGCAGCATCTTTAGGAAAGTGCAACGAAGGATCCCACCAGCAAGAACGCAACGGAGTGATTGTTTATCACCATTGCTCCAACTGTTAATTACACTGCGGTTCTATGCAACTGGGAGCTTCCAAGCTGTCATTGGGGATACTGCAAATGTCAGCAAAGCTACCGTGTGCCGTGTCACGGATAGGGTCACAACAGCAATAGCACTGTTGAGACCAGAATTTATTTATATGCCAACTCAAGAGCAGCGTCCTACAGTGGCTTCAAGATTTCATGACATAGCTGGATTCCCTAGAGTTATTGCAGCTGTTGATTGTACCCATGTCAAAATAAATTCCCCAGGTGGCAATAGGGCTGAGCTTTACCGGAATCAAAAAGGCTTTTTTTAAGTTAATGTGCAAGCATTATGCGATGCAAATTTAAGAATATGCAGTCTGATTGCAAGATGGCCTGGATCAGTTCATGACGGGTGTAGTTGGGAGACCTTGTTTTTAATTCTTTTTCCATGTCTAGTCCCCCTGCTCGGTGTTACTTAATTAATTAACCACGAAAGATTACACGTAACTCCGTAACTATCTTTCCTCATTTACAGCAAGCAAGAACTACCGATACCGAACAAAACAAGCTTAAATTTCATTTGCATTATAATTTTGGCTTGAAATAAATTCGTTGATCTGGATCGAGATTCATATATATTTATATATTAGATTTTATTGATATATATTCCAAGTCATGTTGGTAATCTTTGGTAATGAAAAGGTAGATAGTCTTGCAAAACTTGCTACGAATTCAGTTACTGACATAAAACACTATAATTTATAAGATATAAGATGATATATAAGAAGATGGGACGAGGCTAGCAAGGGGTTTTATTTCAAAGCTATTCAACCAATTATTCCATGCAAACCATGGTTTAGTAAATTTAAAAAAATGACAAAATCAGTCACATCAACCTTGCTCCGTCTACGTATTGGTCATTGTTGTTCTCCAGTTTTTCTAAATAAAATTCGGGTTCGAGATATCTCCCTATGCGAGTGTGGTGTAGATGACGGAACATTAGATCATATTTTTTTTGCATGTTCACGTAATTTATCTTTTAATCTATACATAGCTTTAGCCAGAATTGGCATTCCGCTTCCCACTAATTTTCATAGTATGTTGAGTTTATCATCTTCTTCCTCCGATCTAATTACGGTTCTAGGTAAATTTATCAGAATCAACAATATAAGATTATAGTTTTAATAATACAATAATTAATGTAAAATGTCAGTTATTGCTTAATTTTTTATTTTAAGATAGTTTTTCGTTTTATTTTTATTTGTTTCTTCACTTAAATTATTTTTAATTTAATTTAATTTTACTTTTATATTTTGTCTAAAGTTTAGAGCATGATATAATTTGTTGGGATTCGTTATAATGAATATTTTTATTTAATTTTATGTTCTTCCCAAAATATGAATAACTCTTAACTTAGTCTTTACTTAACCATTGATTAAATACCTTCAAGATCTAATTGTTTAATAATTACATTCTTTATATATATTTTTTTTCGCTTTAATGATAAAAATCCTTACAACTAAAATTCACATGCGAGATTAAATCACGCTGTTTGTGGCGAAATTGCTGAAAAAATATTCGGCGGATACCGCCAATAACAAAAAAATAAAATATGATTGACGTTTCATCACAATAATTGGTTTGGTGCTCTTTGGTGTATGTACGTTCCGTTGCCCAGTTTTATTGTTTGTTTATTTCTATTTTTTATTTAATTAAATGGTCTCAAAACCTCATAATAAATGTAACTACTAATTAAATATTATTGAATCAAGTTTGTAGATACAATTTGCTAATTAATATAAAATATAATTAATGAAATATAACTTCATCGGTATTACCGGTTTTTGTAGGTAAATTGAAACGTTCATAGATTTTGATTAAAATCTTAACTAAATGCTTTGTTGATCACATTATAGCAGCGAGCTGTGTTTGTTCTGTGAAACACCTTAAACTTAAGTACTTACTTAGAGTTTGATAAGAACTCAACTGATTAGAGCTAGAATGCTCAGATGTGAAACCGGCTGATAGTATCAGTAATAAGAAGATTTAAATGTATGGACATATTATACAAAGATCAAATTAGCCCCAAACTAATAAAATCCAAGACTAAGAAACAATCATTTGGGCTCATCACATAAATGTTGCTCTATAGATTATAGGAAAACCTATAAGAAGTCCATGATATTAAAATAACATGGTAAATCACTCAATATTGTGCGTACAACAAATTTGGGTCAGATTTAAAAAAACATGATAGGTAACATAGTACGGAACCCTCTTCACGCGAGTTCAACTCGCACTTGTCCCCTTTTTTATTTCTTGTGAGACGACAGTTCCAACCACTATTATGCAATTCTAGCTGACCCCGTAACATCGAATGCGCAAACACCTGATTTTCTAGTGAATAGTTTCCGTGATTTCAACATCCATGTTTCTACTTCGCCCTGGTTGGCCTTTGAGTGATGGATGATACAGCCTTCCTCGATCAATGGGCTTTTGAACTCTGAAATAATTAATCTAACCTGACCAGTAATTCCTAGGATTACAGCGTTTAAGAAACATAGATATACTCAAGGCTATAAATCCCTTGAAGGGGTAGCCAGAACTAGGGAATTTAGAAATTCCTCAGCCACTTTTGAAGTGACGTAGTAAAAAGATTGTGACATAAAGGTCTCATGACATGGGTCTCCAACCGCATCGCCCAAAAATCCCTTAAAAGCCTCAATACCGTTAGTCGCCTCTTACGTACACCCACCGGAAGAAATGGGGTAGTGCTATTCTAAGCCGACACTACACAGCATATCTTTCTATAACTTACATAATAATGCATGTGACTAGTGGTCTGTCCCGACTTTGCACGTAGCGATAGGAAAACAAAGTCTATGTCCGTGGCCGAGTGGATAGGTGACTAGCTTCTCGGTCCGGAGGTTGCGGGTTCGATCCCCGCTGAGAGCAACATTTATGTGATGAGCATAAATGATTTTTTCTAAGTCTTGGATATTATTTATATGTAATATATCGTTGAGTAGTATATAATATTCAATATAACCCATAATACAAGTCTTACTTAGTTGGGGGCTAACTTAATCTTGTGTATAATAACTAAAGAATGATTGTTGATGTGTCTCCAGCTAATTGTAAGTCTCTTATTTGGGGCTTATTCCACTTATCCCCGTTGACAATCCCCGTCAACGGGGATAAGTGAACTTTTTGTTCACAAATCCCCGTTGACGCCTATTGGAGCTGGTAATGGGGATTAGTGAACTATAAAGTTCATTTATCCCCGTTAATTTAAAAATTAAATAATCATGTAAGAAACCTTCTATTTTTTATTGGATAAGAACTCACTTATTGATTATTGTTATAATCAAATTAAATTAAATTTAAGCTTCATTACAACACCCATTTATACCAAAATAAAAAAAAAAACTGTTTTTGTACGTTTTTTTTATTAAATGATAGAGCTGTGAATAACAAAACGTAAGTACATACTAAATAATGAAAAACAGACAGTTACTTTCAAGTAATAACAGATTTTACATTTCTTACTGCCTACAACCACAAAAAAACTGTTTTTTGCGTTTTTTTTTAATTAAATGATAGTCCTGTTAATAACATAACGTAAATATATACTATAAAATATATAATATAATATATAGGATAAGTGGAATAAGCCTTATTTGGAAATGGTGATGAAAAATCTTTTAAATCAAATTCGGTAACGAATGGTACAAGTTTTTGTATGTATGTAATCAAAGAGATATTAATCGAAGCGAACAAATGAAGGTTAACAACCTTTCTTAACTTCTTTCCATAAAGTCAACAAACTTGTTGACCTCCGATTATAAATAAAACAAATGGATTTATACAAATATATCTTCACGGCTGTATTACTGTGAAGGGTAGTCACAAGTCCTGAATCTTAGAATAATGCTTACTATAAAAATATTAAAGTAAATAATCTATACTATAATAATGATATATTAATCATTTATTAATTAATTAATTATTATTAATAATTTATTTATTAGTAATAATCCCCACATGAGGTTTTCATGAACAAAAAGATTTAAATTCTATAATAAGACTGTACCGGGGTCAAACCTGTGCATTGAAGAAAAAAAAACCGGTGAAATATGTTAAATTTTCGATACTGAAGCCAAAATTGCGCTTTTTGAAAAAAAATACTGTCTGTCTGATCTTGATCAAATTTGGTATGAATGTAGCTTATACACCTGGCCAACATATCTGGATGATATGATCTTGGATGAAAACATCAACTTCAAGGAACACATATACTGCTAACACCCACATACTCAGAATGGTGTATCATGCTCTGTGCCAGTCTGCTATTCAATATTGTATTTTGGCTTGGGATGGCTGCGCGGCCTCAATTCTGATAGTCCTGGAAAGAGCTCAGAGAGCAATCCTTAAGCTTTGCCTGGGTAAACCTCGCCGTTATAGTACCTCACTTTTGTATTCGGAGGCTAAAGTTCTCAGCGTACGTCAACTTTATAAACTTAAATTAACAGTAGTCTCTCATAGGCAGTTCCTGGCATGTAACGACCGTAGTAATTTGTCTTCAAAACGAACCTTAAGAATGCCTATCCCTTTAATGAAAATTGCTTTCGCCCAACGATTTTTTAGATTCCGATCCCCTTTTGTATATAACAAACTTGTCATGATTTCGGATGTAACAAGAAAAACCAATATGTACAATTGTAAAAAGATTGTTTATGGTATCCTGGAAACCATGAGTTACGAAGAAGGCATTACTTGTAGAGTAAGATCCCGATGCCCCCAGACGTTACTTATTTTCTCATAAGAAATATAAATGGTATAAAGTAGTGTTAGTACGTACGTTGAGTGTGTGCATACCTGCTACCTTGGGTCGACGGCCAATTCATAGGTACCAGGTGCTAAAGGTAGATAAATACAGTGCTGATTTTTCTTAAATTCTCAGTGCTGATTTTTACATATGTTTTAGATATTGTTGTTAAAAATTAAAAATCATTATTGCCAGACACTTTTCATCGGCGCTTACCCTTACCAGACGCTTTAAAGCTTCAAAAAAAATAACATATTCTTACTTACAATCTCACTCTTGATTTTTATGTATGATACTTGGGGAACTATTTGAACACCCCTGGTCAGCAGCCAGACCAATTGGAGGGGCCAAACATCCCCCTAGACACACACAAAGTGTCGCTTAAATTCTGCTCCGTTCGATATAATCAAGAGAGATTAAAGATTCTTTACATACAAAATGGAGTCAAACCTGAAGATTACAAGGTATTTTAAAGAGTTCTGGATTGAGAAAATTTTATAAATAATAAATATAAGTTTCTTTAACCTATGTTTCATATCTTATCATCGAGTTAAATTTAATACTACTATTTAAAAAAATCATGTTTATTATATCTTAAAATTATTTATTATTTTTAACGTTATTCTAACTTCAATTATCATTTATTGTTATTTCACGTTTTATCTCCTGTTTCATATAAAAAAAAATTGGAACAGTATAAATTTAACGTTGAAATTTTCTACTAAAATTGACCTACGCGATACAGGCTCAGCCTAGTGCGTGGGAAAATGTATTGTCAAGGACCATATGTACATTGAAAAATAAACATATAGGATATCATTTATCCCGGCTTTCGCAAAAATTCCCACAGGAGCATAAAAAACATAACTTTTATATGGTTTCCCATATTTACACGATTCGTTTTTTCATCGAACGACTTTATCAGACTCTTCATTAATAGTCTCTTTGGATAAAATAAGGGTTTCATCCAATTCAATATAAGTGACCATTTAATTGTTTGTCAATAGTATGACTTCTAGATATATAGGTATATGGGTTATAAATATAGGTTATCAAAAATTTGAAATTTACACCAACGACTTCGTGGCGTAGCGGTTTACCGTTTGGTTAATACTAGTCGAAAGATAGAGCCAGGTTCGAATCCCGGGGAGATCACAAGCTTTTTGCGTTTTTTTGCATGCTTGTTATCTTATAATAATAGAAAGCACTATTCCATCTTTTTCAACATTCAACTATACTAATAAAGATGATTGAAAGTATATTGTATGAATATTGCGTATTCATTTGATAGGTCTGGTGCATCGCCCAATAATCACTTAAAAAGCCTCAATGTTCTTTATATCTATTACAGAGCCCACGGGAATATAAATATATAAAAAAACAGAGGTTAAGATAGTGTTTTGGTATTTTAGATGTAAACCGGATGCAAAAAATATAGTCCAGACAGACGTAGTCGCGGACAAAAAGCTAGTAATAGAATATTTTAGTTACCTTTTAAGAAATCTATGAAAGAAGGTGAAGAAAAGCTTCCTTTGTAATTAGTAGTATTACACACTTATATACTCACGGCTATAAATCCATAGAAGGGGTAGCCAGAGCTTCAGAGTAAGGAACACCTCCGCCAATTTTGGAAGTTGAGGGGGGAATAGATAGTAAAATAAAGGTTGTTGGTGATGGTCTCCAACCGCATCGCCCGCAAATCCCTTAAAAAGCTTCAATACCCTTTGTCACCTCTTACGATCACCCATGGGAAAAAATGGGGTAGTGTTATTCTAAGCCGAAAAAAGTATGTACGGACATAATTAATAAATCAATTTAGCTCCAAAGTAACTACCATTGTGATATGGTTTGGGATAATAACTCGACTATAATTTAATTGATATTAATAAATTATTATATTAAGATGCAAAATTTCAAGGTCTAACTAGTAAAAATCAGTTTTAGATTGTCCATTTATCTAGAAAGGCTGTATATAAAAAACCGACTTCATAGAAAAACAACCGAAAATAAACAATCTAGTACTAAAAAGTACGTAATAAGTTTTTTAATTGAATATGAGTACTGTGATTGATACCTTAGCAATTTCTTTATTCCACACGCGTCAGTTCAACCTACCTAAATCTTAAAATTCTCTTAAATTAATTTGTGAGCCGGTGCCAGCCTCGATGATTATTGATAATAAGAAGTGTGTATTTCGCACATGTAAAATGTAGGGTACCTTGTAGTTGTAGGGTAAATTGATTTTTTTACGATATAATATTTTTAAGATTGTAATAATCAGAGATAGATAGCAGGGTGAATTTACTTTTGTTTGTCTGGCACCGACTCAAAAATTAATTTAAGAGAATTGTAATATTTAGGTAGGTTGAACTGACGCGTGTGGAATAAAGAAATTGCTAAGGTATCAATCACAGTACTCATATTCAATTAAAAAACTTATTTCGTACTTTTTAGTACTAGATTGTTTATTTTCGGTTGTTTTTCTATGAAGTCGGTTTTCTTTTTGTTAAAAATTATTTTATTTTACGAGTTTTAGAGATGGGTAGACCTGGCAAAGATGCCTCTCGGATGAGGAAGCGACAATTACTGTATTATTCTTCGTATTTCCGGTATTTCTATTATAGTACGATTTTAAATAGGCTCAACCATATGTAACCTTACATTGTTCTTAAAATCCTTCGAAAGGCGATGGTCTTCAATTCTACATCTCAAGAAAGACTCAAACGCTCACGCCGAATATCCCTGAAGGGGTTAGCAGAGGTAGTAATACTTCTGAATATCACGTGACATTGTCACCTGTTGTTCAGAGTACCCACGATTTATTAGGCAGTGTTCTCACGTTATACAGGGCAGGCCTATCGGCGTTTTGAACAAATACACTGTCACATAATTGTGAGTTTCGACAGTCCCCTCGATTTCCTGGGATGCCATCATCAGATCCTGGTCTCATGGTACTTTCTCGGTAACAATAACATAACAAAAGAAATGTTTAGTGAACCTGTACTTCTCTTCATAAAAGCTACGAAGAGGAGTATAAATCTATATAGAATGTGGATAGAACTGTTTCCTAATACCTAGTGATTGAGGATCCACACCTTCTATCATCAGCTCAGCAGCATAACAATATGATTTTCAGAAGCAAATACCAATATAAGTTCAGAAAATATGTAAAACGCGGTACATTTGCCCATAAAATTTGAGGGTTCCCCTCGATTTCTCCAGGATCCCATCATCAGACCCTGATATCCTCATCATGGTACCAATCCGGGAGTATCTTCTTTCGAATAAAAAAATAATAATTAAAATCGGTTCATAAATGGCGGAGTAATCGGCGAACATACATAAAAAAAAAAAAAAAAAAAAAATATACCGGTCGAATTGAGAACACTCCTTTTTTTGAAGTCGGTTAAAAACACATTAACCAATGTCAGTGGTGCAGTAACGATAAATTTTACAAACCCATTAAATAAAAAAAATAAAAATTAAACTACCAATTGATGATCATAAAG
Organism: Bedellia somnulentella; assembly: GCA_963576735.1. Lineage (NCBI taxonomy): Eukaryota > Metazoa > Arthropoda > Insecta > Lepidoptera > Bedelliidae > Bedellia > Bedellia somnulentella. Next base: position 1,117,994 of record OY755195.1, read on the forward strand.
GCGATTAAGGGTATTGAGGCTTTTTAAGTGACTTTTGGGCGATATGATTGGAGTACTACCACCAAAAACATTTATTTTACAATATTTTCCCCACTTAACTTCCAAAAGTGGCTGAAGAATTTTCTGATTCTGAAGCTCATGTTATCCGTTTTAGGGATTTATAGCCGTGATTATATGTATGAAAGAATTTTAAATGCTCTTTTGATGATGCATCTGAAAGTTCAATTGGTCGTTCCAATAGATCAGATCGCGACACAGGGAGGTGCCAAAATTGTGACATTTAAAAGACTTTATTTGATTCTTGTTGACTTGTTTCTTCTATTACACACATTCAAACATACCTTCATGTACTTATTGCTACAATTACACAAAAAGGGATAAAAAGAGCTACATAATTAAAATATAAATACTAACATAAACACATATACTCACGGCTATAAATCCCTTGAAGGGGTAGCCAGAGCTAGGGAATTAGAAATTGCTGAGACAATTTTGGAAGTTGCGTGGGGTTATCCCTTGGTGGACCTTGATGGTGAAGGTTGATTTGTGATGGGGCTCCAACCGCATCGCCCAAAAATCCCTTAAAAGCTCCAATACCGTTAATCGCCTCTTACGTTCACCTATCGGAAGAAATGGGGTAGTGCTTATCTAAAGTATCTGCTAAGTTATTATTTTAATGATTTTTGCATATCATCACAATCAGTTTAGTAATTCAATTTGTAAGGTTCTAATTATATTTTGGTCAGCAGATGTTGTTGAAATTGTGTTTTTGTAATATGTGCCATCAATTATTTGAGGGTAAACTTATATGTTAATATTTATTTTTAAGTATTACTGTTTTCTCAAATCATTTATAATTATATTATGATTATTCATAGTTAAAAGACATTAGTTTGATTAATTGAAATGGATTTGTTATCATTGCAAATATTCAGTGTCTATATTATATATAAAGTTATATTCAATGATTATATCTTGGTATTATGTTTTGTAAAATCATTTCTATTTATTTAATGAATTTCCATAACACTATAATGCTTTAAATTTAGTAAATTAGATAAATTAGTTAAAATAAAGTGTTTTTGTGTAGAAGGGGAAAGTTGTTTACACGTGTGTATAAATACCCTGACTACATCAACTGACGTCATTCGGTTTCTGGCTTTTGAAGTGTGAACAACTTGTATTTGAGGTTATCGTGAATAGTTTGTACATAAGAAATATACAGAGTTCACTGGAAGACTAGAAGTTTTATTATAACATCCGGAAGTCTAACATCTCAGAAGTGGAAGAAAATTCTACGTCTACAAGCGTTGTAAAAGGTGATGTAATTCATTTTATTTCTTTTAATTTATTACTGTACTATGGGGTAATTAAAACAACATAGATATTCAAGTGTTTCATTGAATGTTAAACCGATAGGTTCAGTTTGTGGCAATAGCTACCCCTTATCGTTCTAATTAGGATTTGAGTCTTTGGCGGAACAGAACTTGTATCCGGTTGGGGCTGCTCTCCAGTGGTATTGGTTCAGATCACCGGAAACACCTATTTATATATATTATTGAAATATTCTAAATTTTAATATTCTCATTTCACTTTATAGTAACCACGTAAAATATATGTATGGATTTTATTAGATAATGTTGAAACCAATAAAATAATAATAACGTGATAAACTTTAATAAAATAGTATTCCTAATTGGTGGAATTTCTACTATAATGAATTAATGATACATATGGTTTATATTTGCATGTTATTAATAATAAACACATATCAACGGGGTCTCTTATTAAATGGAAAAGATAGGAATGTTATTTCCTAGATTAAATATAACTCAATGATCTAAAAATTAGCTAAATTCAGTAGAAGACCTTTCACTTGCTTGACAGGATTTTCTTTTTATGGACACCGTGCAGATTAAAAATAAATATTGTTTAATTATTTGAATGTTTACAATTGGTGTTAAACAAACAATAATATTGGTGATGTATGAGGGTGTCAGTGACCCTCGCACTAGGCTAGGCCTGTATCGTGAGTAGTCTTAATATAGAGTGTAATTCTAACGTATTTACCAAGGTTGAAAGGTGGCTTATTCAAGAATAAATATTAATTACTAGTAGTACTACAATATATACTAATTAGATACTACTATTGATACATATAAATAAAGTAAATGTATATCCATGGTGTTATTGTTAGTACGGGAGTTTATTGAATAATGCACATTACAGTTCCTACATTATTCTGATCCATGTTTTTTAAGCCAAATTTGTGTTTTCATTTTATTGCTTCTTTCACTGTTCAGAGTTGTAGTTCTGCTTTGTTATTGGGGCAGGTAATAAGGGAAATTTTGACCGAAAGTGGATGGCTCTACTCTAATTTCTCTATGGGTTAACATGATTTCATAGTTCATTGAATTTATGGTTTTATAACTTTACTTTAAGTTTCAGGACAATGGAAGGAGAGAATGAACAGCGACGCTTGGAGATTCCTTCTAGGAGCCGCACTCGGCATAGATCCCGAGTTGCCCGTGCATCGCGCAGTAGAAGCCCTGTGCGACGCTCCCGGAGCCGTAGCCAGCGAGTGCTGTCAGTGGTCGAGCAAGAGCTCGACCGCGCCAGGGAACTGGTTCGAGGGAAGGAGTTGGCGGTGTTACGTGAGCGACATGACCGAGTGCGCAGCGCACGACGAACAAATTCTGGAGCGACAGATCACATTGTGAATGTTAAGGATGTGTTTACTTCCTACATGCAACTACCTACACCCATAAAGATCGGTGTTGCTAAAAATGGAGCTTCGATACTTGCGTTCGGTAAAGGGAGAATAGAGGTGACCACAAATTTAGGAATTTTTGGTTCAATCGATGATGTTTTGTATTCACCAGAGGTAAGGTATAATTTATTATCGGTAAATCGCATACAGCAGACTGGTATGTCGGTTATTTTTGGTAATAATTGTGTTCAAATATTTAGCAAAGAAAATAAATGTTATATGACTGGGAAGAATATAAATAACTTATTTAGTATTACTTTTCCAATTAACAAATCTCAGTGTAATATAAATATAGCTTCTGAAAATCAACAAGATAGTTTAAAAGAATATGAATTGTGGCATGGTCGACTTGGCCATTTAAATAAACAAAAATTTAATATTTTAAAAAAAATGTAGTTTATGAACGCGACTGTAAAATTATTGTTAATATTGTAATACCTACGGACGAGTTATGTGAGCCTTGCATACTCGGCTCGATTACCTTTTTCTGAAAGTAAAGATAAGACTAATAATAACCGACCATTGTTTATTATCCACTCTGATGTATGCGGCCCCATAAAGCCTACTACTATCGACGATAAAAATTATTTTGTAACTTTTATTGACGATTTTACGCATTATACTGTTACATATTTAATGTATGCTAGGTTAGAGGTACTTAAATGTTTTCAAGATTTTGTAGCTAAGAGTGAGAATCTATTTAACTTCAAAGTAACTAATTTGTATTGTGATAATGGGCGAGAATATCTGTCTAATGAGTTCAAAAATTACTGTGTTTGCAAGGGGATAACTTATCATTTAACTGTACCATACACGCCACAGCAAAATGCTGTCGCAGAGCGCATGAATCGTACGTTAACGGAAATGGCGCGAACATTGGTTACAAGTGCGAAGTTAGATAAGTCATATTGGGGTGAAGCTATATTAACATCTACATATATAACAAATAGACTGCCCACAAAAGCGCTTCCTAATAATAAAACACCATACGAAATGTGGCATAATAAAACACCGAAGATTAATCATTTAAAAATATTCGGTTCTACTGCATATGTTCATGATAAAACAAAGGGGTCGAAGTTTGATGAAAAGTCTTTTAAAGCCATACTAGTCGGTTACGACAGAAATGGTTATAAATTAATAAATGTAGAAAATTATCAGTTCCTAATTGCAAGGGATGTTGTATTTGACTAGTTGAATTTCGAATCCTCTAGACCTGTCAACAATTTGGTGCGAGTTGAAATTCCCGCCGAAATTAATAAACCCGGTAGTGAATCGGCAAAGTTAATAGGCAACAAACACGGTAGTCCCCTCATGAGCTCGGAAGCTGGACCTTCATCTAGCAAACTGAGACGTAGTGAAAGAATTCAAAATTTGCCCACAATTGATTATAAACAATTAGATGATCCTGGCTCTTATCTATCACTTACAGCAAATCTAATGTTACCTAATAATTATGACGATATTTTTAATAGAGATGATACTAGTAAATGGTTAAAAGCAATAGAAAATGAAATAGAGTCTATTAATAGTAATAATACATGGAGTCTTGTAGAAAGTCCTCACAATATCAATATTATTAGTTCTAAATGGGTTTTATACAATTAAAAATAATGAGTTGGGTGAGCCTACACGGTATAAAGCGCGACTAGTCGCCCGTGGCTTCACACAACAATACTTACAGGACTATGACGAAACGTTCGCTCCAGTAGCACATATTACAACCTTTCGATTCATTTTAGCACTTGCAAATCAGTTTGACTTACATGCCCATCATATGGATGTAAAAACCGCGTTTTTAAATGGAATCCTTAAAGAGGACATCTATATGGAAGTGCCAAAGGGCGTTTCAGCGAGTCCTAATCAAGTTTGTAAATTAAATAAGACATTGTACGGTTTGAAACAATCTTCTCGGTGTTGGTTTGAACGTTTCGATCATACTCTTAAGGCTATCGGTTTTGAGCATTCACAGGTCGATCCTTGTTTATATATTTTAAATAAAAATAGTATGAATGAAAATGTATACATTGTTCTTTATGTAGATGATCTGTTAATTTGTACAAAAAGTGAACAAAATATGGATTTATATAAAAAAAAAAAAAAACGTTTAATGCAAGAATTCTGTATGACAGATTTAAATGAAGTGAAACTATTTTTGGGCATTAAGATACAACGAACTGAATGTATGTTAACTTTGGATCAATCTTTATACCTAAAAAGTGTTTTGAGCAAGTATTCCATGTGTGATTGTAATCCATCAAAATCACCATTTCCATCAAAGTTAGATCATGTAGTTTTAAGTTCAGATGCACATTATGATGCACCTTGTAAAAATGTCATAGGGTGTCTTATGTATGCGATGCTATGTACGCGGCCAGACATTTGTGCAGCAATGGGTATTCTAAGTCGATATCAAAGTAAAAATAATGAGGAGTTATGGAATTGCTTAAAACATCTATTGAGGTACATAAAAGGCACTGTTGATTTAAAGTTGACCTATGTAAAATGTAACTATAAACAGCTGGTTGTTGGTTATGCAGATTCTGATTGGGGAGGCGACATAACTGACAGAAAGAGTACAACTGGACATGTTTTTAAATTGTTCGATAATTGTACAATATCGTGGAATACACGAAAGCAAAACACTGTCGCTGCTTCCTCAACGGAAGCTGAATATATGGCTTTATTTGAAGCAGTTAGAGAAGCGACTTGGATAAAATCTTTGTTAAATAGTATTTTGATTTCAGTAAAATTGCCAATTATTATATTTGAGGATAATAATAGCTGTATTAGTATAGCTAATAATCCGACCAATCACATAAGGTCGAAGCATATCGATGTTAAGTACCACTTTACTCGTGAACAAATTACTAACAAAGTAATAAAGCTAGAATATATTTCCACAGGAAATCAACTGGCCGATATCTTCACGAAAATGGTACATACTCCAAAGTTTATTGAAATTAATTTAAATTGTGAAATTAGATATGATTTTTATAATAGTAATTAAAGTAAGTAGTTAATCTTAAAATAATAAAAGTGATCTTATTGTCAAATGAAACATTGAATTAATTATAGAATTACTTTCAGTTCTAATTGTGTAAATACTTGAATATTTGAGGGGGACTGTTGGAATATACGTATAACAGTATACATATATTTACAAATATCCAATTCATTCAATCATTCCTTCATTCACACGATGTTCACTCAAAGCCAATCATCAATCAATGTTCATTCTTGTCTTGTCATTTATTCTAATTATAACTTTAATAACCGAAGGTCGTCTCTTACTTGCCGCTCTAAACCTGCACCCATTTTCATCAGAGGGCATGAAAAATAAGCGCAAAACCACTGTTGCCGTTTCACGAATGCAGCCATGGATACACATAGCTGCTCTTAGCGTTAACGATGATGAACCTGATGAGACCAGTAGTGATGCAAGCGATGGCAATAGCTCTGATGTTTCGGATAATTGATGTCTTTTATATTATGCTAGTAAAATCTTTGTTTCGAAATTAATTTACTATTTAAAAAAAAAATGCGCTTTTATTTATTACGTCTATATATGTATTATCACGTGAATTGAATTAGATGTTAGGTTTAAGATTGATGTTGATTTACTATCTGATGTTATGTACCTCGAAATGTTCGAGAATGTTGATTTACTATCTGATATTGTGTACCTCGAAATGTTCGAGAATTTTGATTTACTATCTGATATTATGTACCTCGAAATGTTCGAGAATGTTGATTTACTACCTGATGTTATGTACCTCGAAATGTTCGAGAATTTTGATTTACTATCTGATATTATGTACCTCGAAATGTTCGAGAATGTTGATTTACTACCTGATGTTATGTACCTCGAAATGTTCGAGAATGTTGATTTACTATCTGATATTATGTACCTCGAAATGTTCGAGAATGTTGATTTACTATCTGATATTATGTACCTCGAAATGTTCGAGAATGTTGATTTACTACCTGATATTATGTACCTCGAAATGTTCGAGAATTTTGATTTACTATCTGATATTATGTACCTCGAAATGTTCGAGAATGTTGATTTACTATCTGATATTATGTACCTCGAAATGTTCGAGAATGTTGATTTACTATCTGATATTATGTACCTCGAAATGTTCGAGAATTTTGATTTACTACCTGATATTATGTACCTCGAAATGTTCGAGAATGTTGATTTACTATCTGATATTATGTACCTCGAAATGTTCGAGAATGTTGATTTACTACCTGATATTATGTACCTCGAAATGTTCGAGAATTTTGATTTACTATCTGATATTATGTACCTCGAAATGTTCGAGAATTTTGATTTACTATCTGATATTATGTACCTCGAAATGTTCGAGAATGTTGATTTACTACCTGATATTATGTACCTCGAAATGTTCGAGAATTTTGATTTACTATCTGATATTATGTACCTCGAAATGTTCGAGAATGTTGATTTACTACCTGATATTATGTACCTCGAAATGTTCGAGAAATTTGATTTACTATCTGATATTATGTACCTCGAAATGTTCGAGAATGTTGATTTACTATCTGATATTATGTACCTCGAAATGTTCGAGAATGTTGATTTACTATCTGATATTATGTACCTCGAAATGTTAGAGATCAGTAATTATAAATAAGTTATGGAGTATGTGTATCGTAAAGCTTGAGAACGTTGTTATCACATTATTATGTATGATTATTTCATATTCAATCATCATTCAATAGGCTCGAGATTAGTAACTGTATATAGGCATGTCAGACCGAATGTAAGGTTATCACTTGATGTCGTGTATGGGGTCATACACGTCGTCAGGATGGACGAATGTAAGGTTCTAATTATATTTTGGTCAGCAGATGTTGTTGAAATTGTGTTTTTGTAATATGTGCCATCAATTATTTGAGGGTAAACTTATATGTTAATATTTATTTTTAAGTATTACTGTTTTCTCAAATCATTTATAATTATATTATGATTATTCATAGTTAAAAGACATTAGTTTGATTAATTGAAATGGATTTGTTATCATTGCAAATATTCAGTGTCTATATTATATATAAAGTTATATTCAATGATTATATCTTGGTATTATGTTTTGTAAAATCATTTCTATTTATTTAATGAATTTCCATAACACTATAATGCTTTAAATTTAGTAAATTAGATAAATTAGTTAAAATAAAGTGTTTTTGTGTAGAAGGGGAAAGTTGTTTACACGTGTGTATAAATACCCTGACTACATCAACTGACGTCATTCGGTTTCTGGCTTTTGAAGTGTGAACAACTTGTATTTGAGGTTATCGTGAATAGTTTGTACATAAGAAATATACAGAGTTCACTGGAAGACTAGAAGTTTTATTATAACATCCGGAAGTCTAACAAATTTGTATGCTAACTCCGCGGGAATCGAACCCAAGACTATATGATTGTGACACGAACGTTCCAGCGCTCGACCAATTAGGCAGTTAATTAATTAACATAACATAACATAACATAAACGTTCACGCCGAATATCCCCGAAGGGGTTGGCAGAGGTACTAATACTTCTGAACATCACGTGACTTTGTCACCTGGTGTTCAGAGTACCCACGTTTTGCATGGACAGTGTACTCACGTGATAGGGGGCAGGCCTATCGCTGTTTTGTACGAATACACTGTCACATGACTAAGTACAACTCAGCCATGTGGGCTTCCTCACGATGTTTTCCCTCACCGTTAACGACCATGATAAATTAACCACACATATGTCTTTAGAAAAGACAAATTGGTGTAGGCCCGACCCAGGATTTGAACACTAGTCGTTTGCACGATAACCGAGTGTTCTACCCACTGGGCTATCACGGTTGCACGGTTAATTAATTAAATATATTGTTTTTATTTTCAGGAACGTCTAAGTACGAGACTGGTCTTCAAGGTTTACACGTGAACTTTGACAGATGGGTGCAAATGTTCAGATTTCATAATAACATCAGGTAAGTTTAATTTCCTCTGAAAGGTCACATATACTCACGGCTATAAATCCCATAAATGGGTAGCCAGAGCTAAGGAATTATAAATTCCTCAGCCACTTTTGGAAGTTGAGTGGGGAAAAGATGGTAAAATAAAGGTTGTTGGTGATGGGTCTCCAACCGCATCGCCCAAAAATCCCTTAAAAAGCCCCAATACCGTTAGTCGCCTCTTACGTACACCCACCGGAAGAAAAGGGTTAGTGCTATTCTAAGCCGACACTACACAGCAAACACTAGTTGGTTCCATTTCCTCTGAAATGCGACTAAGGGTATGGGGCTTTTTTAAGTGGTTATTGGGCGATGCGGTTGGAGACCCATCACGAACAATACTTTGTTTCTACCATCTTGTCCCCTATTAACTTCCAATTGTGGCTTAAGCGTTTCTAGCTCTGAAGCACTCCCTTTTTGACATTTATGGCCGTTAGTATATGTATGTTCTTTGGTTTCTGTTGATTAATTTCCCGCCAATATTTTAATGCGATAAGTACTGGTGAAATCTGTAAAGATATATGTTATCGGTTAAAGAGATACGTGGAGACGATGCTGATAGTAATAGCGACAGAGGACACCTCGGATAACACGATTGCATCTAATGGGGAATTTGTCTCAAAAGGTAGGGGTCCGAGTTATAATGAGTAGTAACAAACTATCTAGTCTATAAACCTAATACTCGATGCAAATGTGGCTGAGGAGTTTCTAGCTCTGAAGCTCTGGCTACCCCTTTAAGGGATTTATGGCTGTGTGCCTTGTTACTTGTTCCTCGCTCTCTCTCTCGCGACACGTCAGACTTTCTTGTGCATGCAGCTGGTATTCGTCAAAACATAGTCAGGGCAAAAATCTTATTGTGTGCTCTAGATCATTTTACTCTCATACAAGCTAAATAGCTACTAACTCCTTACACCCCTTTCTTTCCTCACTTATTAATTTCTGTACAGTTTCTTTTTGATTTTCGAGTTTTTTATACCAATACGTGTAGGTAAACCTGTAGTGAGTGAACGTTAGCACACGTAAAAAAAATACATTATTCGATATGATACTCTGTTACTGATATTCTGTTTCCTACGCAGGTCTTCCCAACCAACGAAACAAAACGTCTCATCGTCTGACAGGATCCTCTGTGAGTGCAGCAAAAACAACATGGTCGGCCGTATTGACAGTGACAGATGTCAAAGTAACAAATATGGCGACCAACTGAACAATGTCGATCAAATTTTCTACAAAATTATAACAGATCTGAATAGAAGGAGAATATTTTTTAAATATACGCATAGTAAACTGTGGTTTTTATATATGTTTTATTCCCAAACATAAGTTTTTCTGCGTGTTTACTAGCTATTGCCCCAATGGTCCAGCAAGATATAAGTGAATTGTGAATCATGAATATATTAAACCATGCCGGCGGGGACGAAGAACCCTAAATTAGGACCTCCCTTCCATACCACTGGAATGGGCCACTATAAGATCGCACTGTATGACATAAGTCTCCCGCTTGGTCACATTGTTTGGACTCCTTTCTCTTCTTTATCCAATTTAGCTTAGGTATATACACCCGCACAGCACAGGTCGCAGGGTCAGTCGCAATCCGTTCAAAGATGTGTTAAAAATACTTTTATACATACATATAATGACGGCTATAAATCCCTAAAAGGGAATCCCTGAAAGCCAGAACTTTCTCAGCAACTTTTAGGAGTTGGATCCGGAGAAGATTCTAAACCAAAAGGTTTTTGGTGATGGGTCTCCACATCGCCCAAAAACACTTAAGAAAAACCCTATTTGACACCTCTTACGATGGAAAAAGGGGTAGTGACATTCTAAGCCGACACTACACAGCTACACGAATGTTTTAACCTATCGTCAATTAATATCGGTTTAATTGTTTTAACTACTACGAATCAACATACATAGAATGCTAAAATCATTGCCCCTTCTTTTGGCTTTGCCGTAGTAAACTATACGTAAGTGAGAGTACACAAAAAGTACGTACTGCATGCATCAACAACATGGTATTCTAATAAAAACCTCAGATACTTATTCATAATACGTGCAACAACGATAATTACTGATGATCTCAGTTATTACTTGTTTAATTAGGTTATAATTGCTCACGACATCTTGGTTTATAAAGACTTTATACACTGTCGTCTACCGCTGATCTACTAGCTGATCTACGAACTAATCGAAGTTGAATGATGGTGCAAACTAATTCGGTACTTTCTGTGAATAAATTTATTATAAAAAGATGGCCATGTAGTGCCGGCTTAGAATGTCACTACCCCTTTCTACCCACGGGTGTCGTAAGAGGCGACTGATGGGGTTTTTGGGCGATGCTGTTGGAGAACCATCGCCAACGATACTTTATTTCTACCATCTTCTCGCCTAACAACTTACAAATGTGGCTAGATTTTCCAGCTCTAAAGCTCTGGCTACCCCTTTCTTGGGATTTATGGCCGTGAGTATGTATATTATAATAAAAAATACTCTATATAACAACGTTTTATTGTTAACTCGTGGATAAAGCCGAAATCACTATTCGTTGACCTTAATAGGTCCGGGGAGGCGGATGGGCCTGTGCTGAAGAAAGAGAGAAAGAAAATATTTATTCACAACCACAGATTTAATACAAAATAATATGAAATTTAAAGTGATTATTTGCCTTAAACATGAACAAATGTGAACAATATAATGTTAACCATTGTTAAACAAGCGGCGATAAGGAACAGTCTCAGCATTTGCTGCAAACAGCACCATATGTGCTAGCTTACAGCGCTGGTTTTCAGACTGTCCCCGATTAAGATAATGATATGAAATAACAAGAAGTTCATAAAAAGAAAGCTCAAAATGAAAATAATAAAGTAAGTGTGGCCTGTCGCAATAAGTGTGTTAGTATCGTTACAGTGAATATCTGAATTGTTGTCTACAATTACAATCATTCTGCAAGACTTGATTGTTCTATAGCAAAACTAAAATAGTATTATTTACATTGTTTTACAACTCAACTCAAACGTCACGCCGTATATCCCCGAAGGGGTTGGCAGAGGATTGTCACCTGGTGATCAGAGTAACCACGTTTTGCTTGGACAGTGTATTCACGGGATTGGTGATAGGTCTAGCGTCGTTCTGTATGATTATTGATTACACTGTCACATGACAAAGTACATATCGCACGCTTAATACTACAGTGACGCTTAATACTACAGTGACCTATGTCAAAATGTTGATGTGTTGAGTTACAATACTTTACAGGCCTTAAAATCGTGCTCAACAACATATGAATACGAGACTATAAAGACCTAAGTGAAATTGAACCTTTTTTTGTAAAGAATACGGGTGTTTTCTCGTGCCTATGTTGTAGAGCATCCTTTTTAAGGTCTGTGAAGTATTGTAACTCAATTCATCAAAATTTTTACATAGGTCGCTGTAGCATTAAGCGTGCGAATATCAGTCATGTTGGTTTCCTGACGAATGTTTCCAAACACGCGGGAAGAAATGCACAACTAATGAATACATGTAAGTTTTTTCATCTTGAGAAAGAAAGTAAAAACGTTTATTTAGAACAAAATTTTTGGACAATACACAATTAACAAATTAAAAACACGAGGATAACAACTTTTTTACCAAAAAGGCTCCAACTCAGCATTGTCATTTATACGTGTATTGCATGAGCTATATTCGCAAATTCATTCATTGTTTATACCCGCAGATATAAATCGCGAAAACGCGCAGAAAGATCTTCGAGACCAACACATATCTCTGTTATGTTGGTCACTATCAATTTCCAAATGTAGCTGAGCAGTATCAAGCTCTGAAGCTCTGGCTAGCCCTCCTTGGGATTTATGGCCGTCAGTATGTGCATGTATACGTCAGTATCTTTGGTCCAAATCTCATCGCCAGATTAATTAAAATGTATTTAGTCACGGGTTAGGTAAAACAGTTTTACACAAAAAAAAAGATCATACATACTTACATATACTCACGGCTATAAATCCCTTAGAAGGGGTAGCCAGAACTAAGGAATTATAAATTCCTCAGCCACTTTTGGAAGTTAAGTGGGGAAAAGATCGTAAAATAAAGGTTGTTGGTGATGGGTCACCAGCCGCATCGCCCAAAAATCCATTAAAAATCCCCAATACCCTTAGTCGCCTCTTACGTACACCCATGGGAAGAAACGGGGTAGTGCTATTCTAAGCCGACACTACACAGCAAAAAAAAAGATACATAGGTTTAGTCCTGATTCAGAATATGAACATATATATCTCCTGCAATCAGGGCCGGATTATGAGGTCCTGAGGCCTCGAGGCAACAAAGGAGCTCCAAATTATTTTCCAAATAAAGTAAACAATTTTTGGGAACAAATATAGATCAATGGTTTCTGTTATTAAAGATTAACATAATAATGTATGAACACAGTACCGTAGACTGTAGGTAAAGACCAAAAAAATATCATCTGAAGAAAATGTTCTTACTTATTTTAAAAAGTCTTTAATGTGTGTGTATATTATTAATTATTATAAATATATTGTTTAAATTTATCTGAAGAATGTTGTGTATTTACTTTTATCTATTTATGTTCGTTGTGGTTGTTATCCTTTTTCATATTTTATTTCTGTTTTTCTGTAATGATAACTTTTTTGTATTGATTTTGTTTTTGTTACCTATCTGTGAGAAAAGTTGAGGAGATACCAAAATTTATTTACTTATGTTCTATATGTTGTTATTTTATATTCTTTTTGCTATTTCTGTTTTTTCTCCTTAATAAATAAATAAATAAATAAAAATAAATAAATAGGAAAAGATGCTTTCTAGTGTTTACTAGTTCAAATTTGGATTTTTTTTTCTGATGTCTCTGTTATGGGAGGAACTTATCCTAAATTATGTCCTATCTGCATTTGTCACCAACTCCTTTCCCGCTAAACTACCAAGGACGAAGCAGTAAAACATCGTATACGATATTATATTTATTTTATTATAATCACATTCATTATATATCTAACACTAATATTTATACATTGAGCTTACATATACACTTATTTACTAGTATCTTAATGAATTAAAAAAATCTACACATGATTTTTCCAGAATACAAATTTATTTACAACAGTGTACCGGTTTACTTTATAGTTAGGAATAGAAACTATTAGTTAAAGTAGTTGCATTTATTTTAAAAGACAGTGATCGGTAAGATAACAGTATACTAGCAAAGTCCACATTAATACCAGCAGGACAAGCTAGTTATCGCGTGGGATAAAGCAGCCATCTTTTACGCACTTACTTAGTATCGTATACTGCCATCTCATTCTAACCCTTATCGTGTCGATAAAATAGCTCTCGTGCTTGCTTTACTGATCATAAATACTTAACCAGCCTTAGATGGAAAAAAATACATATCCTAGCAGAGGTTCCTTTAAGCTAGCTTAAAAATATTAATATTATTAACTCAACTCAAGCGTTCGAGCTAAATATCCCCGAAGGGGTTGGCAGTGGTATTAATACTTTTGAACCTCACGTGACATTGTCACCTGGTGTTCAGAGTACCCACGTTTTGCATGGACAGTGTACTCACGTGATAGGGGGCAGGCTTATCGCCGTTTTGTACGAATACACTGTCACATGATAAGTACAACTAAGCTATGTAGGTTTCCTTACTATGTTTTCCCTCACCGTTAATAACCATTGTAATTAACCAGACATAATTTTAAAAAAGAGGAATTGGTCTAGGCCCGGACCGAGTTTTGAACTCGCAACCCACTGAGCTATCACAGTTGCTATTATGTTATGTTTCCATCATAATTTCTGCAAGGTGCTGTTGCGATTGGAATTTATAACTCTTCTACACTTTTTGTATATTAATAGGAGAGTATACACTATATATATAACGCCTGGTATGATAGTTACAGCAATTATATGATTAATTGTTGTTAAATAATGAAAAATTTTGCAATCAGGCGTTATTTTTTTTTTTGGTTTATGTAAGATAGGATCCTGAATTAGTTTTTGCCATTAAAACACTACTATATTTTTTATACAATTCAATTTATCCAAGCGGCAGATATGCTTAATACCGTTATTTTCTTTGGTTTTCATTTTCTGGCTATGACTTGGGCTAAGATAAAGCAGTACCAGGGGACTATCCAGCCCAAAAAAAGGTTATGAACATAGAAACCTAAAAATTTCTTCGCTGTAGTGTTAGTACCATCCTCCTATCAGTTTAATCCTCAGTAGGCCATAAAAGTGTGAGTTCGTAGGTCGATTAAGGTTATGGGCCTATCTTGCCCATATGGCTGGTTCCACGCTTGAGTAGTACAACTAGTATTTCTATAGAACTTTGATATAATACCGTAAGGGCCGGCGCTGACTGCCGGCATGGCATGGCAAAGGATTTCGGTACAGATATAGCATTTTTAATCTTATTACCATGCGTATAGAATTCATTTTGACACAACGATGCCGAGGGAGGCCGCGGTAAGACAGTACGTCGGCATTGTTGTCTCAAAATGCTATATCTGTACCGAAATCCTTTGCCATGCCATGCCGGCATGGCAGTCAGCGCTGGCCCTAATACTACCGATCACTGACTTTTAGTATAATATCTCTGTGGATAACTTACCGTATCACCATATTATATACAAGAAAGAGACTAGGAAACCAACTCAGTATTTTACTGCGAGAATAGTTAATAAAAAATAGATCGAGTCCATTAGACCTCACTATACACCAACATTGAAAATTTAATGCCTTTCTACCGCCACAAAATATCGCTATTTGAGTAAGATGGCGTGTGAGTGAGTGACAGTGAAGTTAGTGAGTGAAATCTGGCTTATATGAATACAGATGAGATATTATGACGAATGACTACTGTAGACGTAGATACTGTACCATCTACTTTACTGTAGGCTATCTTAGATAATACGGATTAGTAGCGCAGAACACCAATAGCCAATCAAAATTAGGCAGTCAATCTATATTATTATTTATTTGAAACTCAACTCAAACTCAAACATTCTCGAGAATATCCTCGAAAGGATTGGCAGAGGTGCTAATACTTCTGAACATCACGTGACATTGTCACCTGCTGTTCAGAGTATCCACGTTTTGCCCAAACAGTGTACTCACATGATAGGGCAGGATTTCACCGTTTTGTACATACGTATTAAATAAACACTGTCACATGATTCAGTAAAACTTGGCCATGTGGGTTTCCTCACGATGTTTCCCCTCACTATTAACAAGCATGATAAATTATATCTGTCTGGCACATTTCTGGTGGAATAGCACCCTAAATGTGTGTTCTACGCTACCCATCTATATATCCCATAATCGCAACTACATTATATACAAAATCCTTACAGAACTTAACTTAATTTCGTTGACAAAATCCAACTGTGTTATGTCTCACTACACCTCCTCGTCCGGCCGGTGTCGGTGCAGCACCGCCAGTCTCTGCTGCGTCACCTCCAGGTGGTGCTTCCTCCATTTTATTCGACGGTTCTGGAACCATACTTTTACCTGCAAAGCAATTTCATGGATCAGTGTACTTAGCGTAGGTTTACTTCGAATACAAGGGTCACTTTTGTCTTTTCGGTGGAGTCGTTAAAAGAGGAGTTAATTGTAGGAGCATTGTATTCTCTAGACAATGTGATTGTATTTGTATTCCATTATTTTGGTCATGGTAGTCTAATCCTCACTTGTAAAAAATAAAAGCCATTGAAAATGTAACAGAATACCCACTTTTACATGGGCAGTGCATTCACGTGATTGAGGGCAAGCTTAACGTTGCTTGATACGAAAACACTGCCATATTATTAAGTATAATACAGTCCTGTGGGTTTCCTCACAGTGTTTATGCGTTGAGTCATGAGTAAAAGTTTGTAACTTTGTTTGTAAGTGATGGCTAATTATATCCTTATATATTAAACGAGAGAGGGTGGATTTTGTAAACCAGCCTGTGTCGCGATGATAAGAGCTAGAAAATTGGTTTAGGTATCAAATCGAAGGTATCCATCTGAAGTTTTACCGAAAACTCATACATTTTCCATAACTGGATCAGTTAAATTGTTAACGATTTATAAACGCGAACGTAGTCGCGGGCAAAAAGCTAGTAGGCTATTATTACACTATGTATTAGTTTAAAGTTATAAGTATTTCTTTCTATCGGTCTGTAAGATCAGCAAAGATATACTGACCAACCGCATTCCGTTGTGCAACCACTTGTAATCCTTATTTATACTTTGCCTGAAAAAATATTTATTATCGCCATAAAGTATATGAAAGAGACGCTGCTAGTGTGCGAGTGAGCACACTAGAGGTCGCTACCATCTCACATACCTGCGCCTCAGTGAGTTGCAGCGCATGCGCGAGGTACAGTCGCTCGGGCCCCACCATGTACTGCTGCCGCTCGAACTCCGCCTCCAGCCGCTCCAGCTGTTCTGGCGTGAAGATCGTGCGGATGCGCTTGCTGCGGCCAGAGCTGGGTGGAAAAGGATATAATTAAAACAATCTGACTATAACTACCAAGTCAAGCAACTATCAAGTCTGCCACATGTTCTGGCCCAACCGTTATACATACAAACATATACTCACGGCCATAAATCCCAAAAAGGGGAAGGCAGAGCTTCAGAGCTAGAAACTCCTTAGCCACATTTGAGAATTAATAGGGGACAAGATGGTAGAAATAAGGTATTTTTGGTGATGGGTTTCCAACCGCATCGCCCAAAAACCACTCAAAAGGCCCCATACCATTAGTCGCCTCTTACGACACCCGTGGGTAGAAAGGGGTAGTGACAATCTAAGCACTACACGGCACAACCGACCACGAACTACAAAAATAAAGTGAAAGAGATATTATACGAAAGGCGAGCTAAAGGGTTTGGATAGCAACTATCAAGTCTGCCAATAGTTCTGGCCTAATATTTATGAGGTGAAAACACGAGTAAGTAAGATTAAGACTGGGAGGAAACCCACACGGCTGAGTTGTACCACGTTGTACTTAGTCATGTGACAATGTATTCGTACAAAACGGCGATAGGCCTGCCCCCTATCACGTAAGTACACTGTTCATGCAAAACATTGGTCGTCGAACACCAGGTGACAAAGTCACGTGATGTTCAGAAGTATTAGTACCTCTGCCAACCCCTTAGGGGATGTACGGCGAGGACGATTTGAGTTGACTTTGCCACCATAGGTCGGGAGTTTCTTAAAATGCGACTATGGAATATAAAGATGTTTTTAAATGACTATGTAGTGGGTGATGAAGCTGAAAATCCATCTTTAACATTCACAATATATTAATTACACTTCCACTTCATAAATTAGCTGATGCATTACCTATTCCACATATTAGGCTCCAAATTATAGGGTTTACATACATACATACATATACTCACGGCTATAAATCCCTAGAAGGGGTAGCCAAAGCTAAGGAATTGGAAATTCCTCAGCCACATTTGGAAAATTGAGTGGGGAAAGGATGGTAAAGTAAAGGCTGTTGGTGATGGGTCTCCAGCCGCATCGCCCAAAAATCCCTTAAAAGCCCCAATACCGTTAGTCGCCTCTTACGTACACCCATCGGTAGAAACGGGGTAGTGCTATTCTAAGCCGACACTACAATGCGATTATAGGGTTTATAGCCGAGAATATATGTAACCCCTTTCGACCCAACGTATAAGCCGTGTAGTGCCGGCTTAAAATGTCACTACCCCTTTTTTAGTTGTTTTTGAGCGATGCTGTTATTTCTACCATATTGTCGCCTATAAACTTCCAAATGTGGCGCAGCGATTTCTAGCTCTGCAGCTCTGGCTACCCTTTTTTGAGATTTACATACATACATACATATACTCACGGCTATAAATCCCTAGAAGGGATAGCCAGAGCTAAGGAATTAAAAATTCCTTAGCCACTTTTGTGTCTCCAACCGCATCGCCCAAAAATCGCTTAAAAAGCCCCAATACCGTTAGTCGCCTCTTACGTACACCCATCGGAAGAAATGGGGTAGTGCTGTTCTAAGCCGACACTACACAGATGGGATTTATACATGTATAAGTAAGTACAGTATAAGTAAATAAATAAAACAGTCGGATAAAAATAGAGAACACCAACTCACCTAGTATTACACGCTATCGAATGAGGTCGGTTGTTCTTAACTTGACCTATTTGTCGTACGTCTGGCCGTGGGCTATCTGAAAGTAGGTAAGGTAGTAATTATAGTCAGATTTTTTCAATTATATTTAGTACAAAGTAACGTCTTATAGTAAAAAAACGTATTTTTTTAGTTACATCATATAATTAAAAAAAATGGGCCACCACGGACTTTCATGCCCCCGCAGTGCAGGTCACATATCACGAAATGCTGCCTTAAATGATATCATCCGTCGGGCTCTTGTCAACGCCCACGTGCCAGCGACCTTGGAACCTCCTGGATTAATGCGGGACTGTGGCAAGAGACCTGATGCTATGACTTTGTTGCATTGGAGGAATGGCAGGGCGCTGATATGGGATGCAACCTGTGTCGACACTCTGGCGCCTTGCCATTTATCCGGGTCAGCGGCGCGGGCA
Organism: Bedellia somnulentella; assembly: GCA_963576735.1. NCBI lineage: Eukaryota > Metazoa > Arthropoda > Insecta > Lepidoptera > Bedelliidae > Bedellia > Bedellia somnulentella. The sequence continues at coordinate 1,137,345 of OY755195.1, forward strand.
GGTACTGCCGCTGCCAACGCCGAGAATTTCAAACGGCGTAAATACTTAGTTTTAAGAAATGACTATCATTTCATACCTTTCGCCGTTGAAACTCTCGACCCGTGGGGCAACACGGCGCGGCTATTCTTTAAAGAACTGTCCGCTCGCCTTGTGGAAGTGTGTGGTGATCCCACAACCAACCACCTCGGCCAACGCATTAGCTTGGCCATCCAAAGAGGAAATGCTGCTAGCATATTGGGCACGTTACCCTACACCACAAGCGATGAATTTCACGAATTTTTTCGTTTATAATGTATATCTGGGGGAACGGCAGTGCCCCCGCCAAGTCGAGCGCGAAGCAAGCACTGCCGTACCATCCTTTTCTGGAACCGTTTCGCCGCATTTTCAGGGCCCCATTCGAGAACCACAGGATAGGATTAAAACGCTGAAATTTGTCACCTAGAAATTCGTAATCACACACTAGAAATCCAAAATTTCAAGTCGGTAGATCAATTAATTCCGAAGTTAAGCTAATGCAAAGTTTCGCATTTTCGACACTGACTGACTGACTCACTGATTATCAAAATATAACTAGTACTTCCCACTATGGGAAGACCTAGAGAGCTGAAATTTGGTACAGAGGTAGATTTTAATGCCCACATAAAAAAAACTATCAGAACAACTGATGAGAAAACATAATTAGAGTACTGCGAAACTATAGTTACGAGATATATAAGCGTATTTACGAGAAATAGTAGTCGATTAACTGTATTCTACTCAATAAATAAAAATATTCAGTCCAATAATAATTATTATTTATGTACTAGCACTCAGCCGCGGCTTCGATCAGATTATTTAGCATTAGTACCAGTACTCGTCACTCTTACGACACCCGACACTATTACATAGTACTCGTCACTATCACTAGATGGCGCTGGCTGTATTTTAAATCCCGGTAGCGTATTTATTTACACATGTCAAAGTTTTTTCGTGCATTTTAAAGACTTGAAAAGTCGTGGAGTTTATTTTTATATTAATTAACAAGATAATATAGTAATAAGAAAATGTAACCATTCAATCAGTCTACGTCCTGTCAAAAGAAGTGAAATCCCACCAAAAACATTTTGTAAAAAACTAGCCAAGTCTCGCTAAAGCTGCTTGTTTATCTCTAAAAAGTAATGAAATCTCTAGAATAAGTGGAGCCAAGTCTAAGGTTCCTTACTGCGATTTATTTATATATATTATATATACTAATTCTTGACACGTCTAGTATGTACAAGTTTACTTACTAAGTTATTTGCAGATTTATTCAAATCTTTAAAACTTCTTTGCCGATTATGTAGAGTCCACTTCACAGTTTTTAGTTGTAAGAACTCCGGTGATTATTTCTATGTTTCCCTTAAACTTTAATCATAATCTACTAACTACAAGTCAACGGCCAAGTCACGTAAAATTAACTATAATCTATACTTATAATAAATCTGTAGAGAGATCCATTCTGTACATGAAATATATTTTCAAAATAACTATCAGGGGGTGATTAGTGATCGATACTGATGCCAAAAATGCAGTCAGTAAAATTTTTGTCTGTCTGTCTGTCTGTCGATTTGTATGTTCCTTATGGAAACAAAAACTCCTTGACGGATTTTAACGAAACTTGGCACAATTATTCTTCATACTCCTGGGCAGGTTATAGTATACTTTTCAGCAGAGTAGTGAAGGGGAATTTTGGGAAAACGGGAGAAGTTACTCAATTTTTAAGCTCCCGTCGCGTGTGCAGCCTTAATGGTTAAAGTTACATAGAATTCATGTATGACGAAAATATTCTTCATAAAATTGTCTAAAAAATATTTCGCGACAGTATATGTCTATCTTTTATGGTTGACTCACAATAACACGTGTAACTCCTTATAGCTTAGCAGTTCGGAGCATTCTGATTATGCTTGTTTACTCTTACGTTTATAATCCTCTCATTCATCCCTAATTTAAAAAAGGTAACATTATTACCTATTCAATAAAAAAAGAATCATAGAAATCGGTAGAGAAACACCGAAATTATACATGAAATAAGCCATTGCACCCGTGACCAAACGTTACTAATTTACATATTACATACTAGATGGCGCCAGTAATTGCATCCTACATCACGTAATGATTTGATTAATGATTGTTATAAATACTTCATAGCGTTTTATTCCAAAATTTGCTAATATACGGAAATACTGAACCGTTCATAAAAGCGCATTCAAAATCACCAAACTACACCTGTTCAGGGAGTGCTATAAATTTAATAAATTGAAAACATTGCGCTAAATTTCACAATGCTTGAGCAGTGATTACTCGTAGAGGTGAAAATGCGCCAACGTCCTCTGTCTGGGAGGTTCAGTGTCCGGGAATAAGGAAACTAGCTTGTTATCTCTTCAAATTCTGTATTAGTTGTGTTCGTTTGAATGATTGGGCATTACAAGTGCCCTCTGTATAACAATAGCGGAGCTTCTAGAATACATAGCAATCGACCGTTAAAACGGTACTTTATTAATTCAAATGTTTCTGGAAGAAACAGAAAGTTCTAATGTTCCTAACGGTTGTTTTACATTGATCGAGAATATTCTTTATTACGTAATTTACTAGCGACATCTGTTGAGCAATAGTAAATCTAACTTAACATATCAATACGAGTATCAATATGCCTCTGATGGTTTTAATGTACATACTTTTACACCAGATGTCGCCACCTATAAAATACAGTCCTTTTAATTATATTCTTAACCAACCCTTTGGGAAAGGCGCAGCACTATGTTATGATAGTGCGGCTTAACAAGCAGTGACTAAAGAAATAAACCTAAGATATTTAAAAAACAACGCTACCCGTGCGAAGCTGGGCTGATCCACTAGTAATAAATAAATCGCAGTAAGGAACCTTAGACTTGGCTCCACTTATTTTAGAGATTTCATTACTTTTTAGAGATACTGCTGTGTTGTGTCGGCTTAGAATAGCACTACCCTATTTCTTCCGGTGGAATGAACAAGAGAGTAGGGATAAGTTCATTAAATTTGTAATGTGTGGCAAAATTATCTCCAGAATAGGATTAATCATTAAAGTATTAACGTTGTCAGTCCCTGTTGCCTTGCTGCTTATATTAGAAATACATAACATAACATATAACATAACATAAACGTTCACGCCGAATATCCCCGAAGGGGTTGGCAGAGGTACTAATAATTCTGAACATCACGTGACTTTGTCACCTGGTGTTCAGAGTACCCACGTTTTGCATGGACAGTGTACTCACGTGATAGGGGGCAGGCCTATCGCCGTTTTTGTACGAATACACTGTCACATGACTAAGTACAACTCAGCCATGTGGGTTTCCTCACGATGTTTTCCCTCACCGTAAGCAACCATGATAAATTAACCACACATATGTCTTTAGAAAAGACAAATTGGTATAGGCCCGACCCAGGATTTGAACACTAGGTTATCGTGCAAACGACTAGAAATACATCTTTTAAAGTCACGACCAGAGACCAATTTGAAAGTGAATTATGGGCAATCAGGGGTAGGTGTAGAAACAAGATTGTTCAGAGCCTCAGCTTTACATTGATCACTAATGGTCAAAGGAGGAGTGGAGAAATGCGTATTAAGTGCATTGAGGTCTGTATCAATAGGAGAATTGGCCTGAGATTTTTATTATGCCCAGTGTTTTAAGGAATGACTATAACGGTGAGGTGTCATAATCGTCAATGGAAGTATGGATATATCGGCGTTTTGCATCTCTACACACTCTATCACAGCGATTCCTCAGCTCCTTATATTGTTGCAAGTCCTCATCCGTCGGTTGCTTTTTATAGCAATATCGAGCATGATCCCGCTTACTCATGAGATTTTCAATTTTGTCAGTAAGCCATGGAGCAGGTAACTGTTTCACGCGGAACGAAGGGGAGCGTGTTTGTCATAAAGGTCGGTCAGGAGAGTATTAAACCGTTCAACCGTTTCATTAATCTCGTCAATGCTGTTTAGTTGTGCCCAATCAACAGCTTTTGCATCTTCACATAGCTGCTGCAAGTCCATTCTCTTAAAATTACGCTGAAGAATAGTACGCTTTTTCGGTTTGGGAGTACGGATTTTATAAGAGAGATAAAGAAGATCATGGTAGGAGGAACAGTCAGCAGTTAGTTGGCCATGATTGAGGACGAGGTCAGGAGAAGAAACAGTAATTAGATCTAAAGTGTAGGATCGGAGTGAGGTGGATGGTGAGTAGCATCAAGAGGCAAGATGTGGAGATGTATGTATGTTAAAATATATTCTCTGAAATTCTATTTCTGAAGTGGTAGCGGCCAGTTTAGGATAAATATTTGTAGATATGCAAAGAATCTTGGAAATAAATTGATAACATATTTAAGAATTTCAGTATGTTGGCGGCGTAGAATATCAACACCCCTTTACTTCCCACGGGAGTCGTAAAAGGCGACAGAGGGACTACCAGTAGATTTGTTTTTATTTTTATTTGCTTACAATCACTGGCCAACAAAAAAAAACTTTTTTTTTGGTGCGGTAAAAATTTGTTTAGATATTGTTTTTGAACGTGTCTCTGATGACAAACCTACAACTGCCATTTTTGTATCAGCTCTAATTTCATAACTACCCTCAATTTTAAAATTTCGTCACTTTGACTTCAACAAAGTATCGCAATTCTTTTATTTTCATCAATTTCGTTGTTTTGGCATAATGGCAAGCTCATCAAGATGTTGTTTGACCAATCCTAATTCATTTTGTTATATTTGTGGTGAATATACGTTTGAGGAAAACAGAAAACCCATAACAGAGTTCGTGAAAAATGCATATTTCGCATACTTCAACCTATCTATTGAGCATCAAGATAAGCCTTGGGTGCCCCATTTTGTGTGTAAAACATGCAGAGAACATTTGAGACAATGGACAAATTGCAAAAGAAGATGTATGAAATTTGGGATACCGATGATTTGGAGGGAACAACAAAATCACTTCAACGACTGTTATTTCTGTTTGGTTAAGATTGTCGGCATAAATCGAAAGAATAGAAGTAAATGGACATATCCTGATATACCATCAGCGAAAAGACCTGTACCTCATTCCGAAAGTGTCCCTGTGCCTACGTACCACTCGCTGCCAGATATCGAAGTGGAACAATATAACGAAATCCAAGCAAATCCCGAGATCGACAGTGATTATGGCGAGTTGAATCGAACCTCTCGTTTTTTTTCACAAGGTGAGCTTAATGATCTGATAAGGGATCTAGATCTTTCAAAGGAGCGTGCTGAATTGTTGGCTTCTAGATTAAAAGAGAAGAATTTGCTTTCACCAAACACAAGAGTTACATTTTACCGTCAAAGAGAACGCGATTTGCTACCATATTTTTCTGAAGATAACAATCTTGTTTATTGCAATGATATTGGTGGTTTATTAACAAGAATGGGTTTACAAAAGTACGACTCAACTGAGTGGCGTCTTTTTATAGACAGTTCCAAAAGAAGTCTCAAATGTGTATTGCTTCATAATGGTAATAAACACGCTTGTGTTCCAATTGCTCATTCTACCCGAATGAAAGAAGAGTATGAAGCAATTGCACTGCTTTTAGAAAAGATTAAATATGATAACCACCAATGGTTTATATGCGTCGATCTCAAAATGGTTAATTTTCTGTTGGGACAGCAAGGTGGATATACAAAGTATCCATGTTTTATGTGTCTTTGGGATAGTAGAGATAAACCGAATCACTGGGTACGAAAAAATTGGCCGATCAGAGAAAGCCTAGCTGTTGGAAAGCAAAATGTTATAAATACACCTTTAGTCCCCCGAGAAATGATCATTTTACCTCCTCTACACATAAAACTTGGTCTCATGAAACAATTTGTAAAAGCATTAGACAAATCGGGCTCATGCTTTCAATACATTACGAGGGCATTTCCAGCTTTAAGCACAGAAAAACTCAAGGCTGGAATATTTGACGGTCCTCAGATAAGACAGTTAATTAAAGATGATAACTTCGCAACATCTATGAATGAAACGGAACTTGCTGCGTGGAACTCATTTGTGCAAGTGATCAAAAATTTCCTTGGTAATCATAAGGCAGAAGATTATGAAAGTATTGTAAACCAAATGCTTTCTTGCTTTCAAAAGTTGGGATGTAATATGAGCATCAAGGTTCATTACCTACACAGCCATTTGGACTGCTTCCCGCATAACCTGGGTGACTTAAGTGAGGAACAAGGAGAGCGGTTTCATCAGGACATCAAAGTCATGGAGGATCGATACCAGGGTAGATGGGATACTCACATGATGGCTGATTACTGCTGGGCTCTTATGAGAGACAACCCAATGCATAAACATGAAAGAAAATCTATTAAGAGGAGTTTTTTGTACACTGACTAATAAAAAATGTGTTTTTTCGTTGAAAAATTTTTTTTTTTAATATTTTCAAAACTAGAGCTGATACAGAAAAACTGATTACATATTTGAAATCAGTGAAGAAATTACTTTCATAATCAGGTCTTAAAACAACGGCACCAAAAATAGTGTTGGCCAGTGTATTATTATTTTCTTTTAATTAAGGTGTTATTTAAGTTTTAGTTATTTTTGTGTGCTGTTTTGTGCCCGATAAAATGGCGGATAACCGCGTTTTTTTATCTTTCTCAATAGGCAGCTGCATTACTCTGATTACTATTAACATGTCACTGCCGGTCATCGCCGATAGCAACTGCCAAGCACGAGAGCTTGAGTGCTAAAATTGTGTGATAGTGATTAAAGAGCTTATTCCATTACACTTTGTCGTTTCTGAATTCAGACTTTCTTCGAAGTTACTGCCGCAGACGCTTGTTATTCTACTACACAAATTTGATTAAAGTCTTTTTGAGACTTTTTTGCTTTTGTGTTAGGTTAGGATAATAGGATGCACTAATCCTTCTTTTTCACATTCAACCATGCGAGTATGTATGAATAAAGATAATTGAAAGTATATTTTATGAATTTTGCGTATTCATTAGGTAGGTTTGAGAATATGTTTACAGCTTTTGTTTTTATAACTATTTTTAACTAATATTCTCATAAATATATTATTTTTTACTTGCGCATAAATTAATATTCTGTCTCTTATCCTCAGAATGCATAGTTTCTAAATAATAGTAAATATCTCAATGTTAATTCAGTAACGCCATCTGTTGACCGATATTTGCAATCTCTCACACATCACCAACAGTCAGTGTAGGGGTCAGCACCGGGTCACCAAACTGCTATCCACACTTACTCAAAATATTTTCATTTTTGAACATAGAAACTTGGTTAAAAAATGGTTTGTTTCATGTTTCTTATGAACAATTAAAGAGGTTTTTTGTAACTCATCCCCTAAGAGATTGAAATATATTATACAGATTTTTGATCTATAAATACAATGTATCTAGAAATTTGAATCTTGATGCGATTGACTGATATAACAACTACAAAAAGGAATGTATGAAATTCACCCATCAATCAATCATGAGGATATACTAACAGCTACTCGTATAAATACCAAAAAAGGGTAGCCACAGCTCCAGAGATAGTAATTCTTTATCTTTTGGAATTGAATGGGGTCCGTCCAACCGTCCAACTGCATCGCCCAATAATCACTTAAAAAGTCTCAATGTTCTTTATATCTATTACAACGCCCACGGGAATATAAATACAAAAAAACAGAAGTTAGTGTAGTTAGATAGTGTTTTGGTATTTTGGATGTAAACTGGATGCAAAAAATGTAGTCCACGCGGACGTAGTCGCGGGCAAAAAGCTAGTTTTTCTATAATTTTATACATTGTGTCGTAAACTGTATTGACGTTTTTCAGTGGGTATAGAGTTTTGATAGGGACCACCTATAGTTGCACTTTTGACTAATTAATTTTGTCATAATGTATGTGCATACTTTCTCAACATAGAGAACGTATAACTAAATAGAGAAGAAACGAAGAATGTCAACATCCAAAAATTCGGAGGTAGGAAACGCAAACACTACTAAAACGTGTAAAAGAAATAAAGGATAGAAGAATTTCGCGCTGGCAGCCATTGACACGGTAGCTCAATTGGCAAGAGCGACGGAGGCGTAAACCCGAGGTCGCGGGTTCGAATCCCGCCTGTGTCGAAATTTTTCTTTCCTTTATTTATTCTTTATTTATTAGTAATAATCCCCACATGAGGTTTTTATGAACAAAAAAAAGATATAAAATTGTTAATACTAACTACCTTCACAAAATTTAAGTTACATTTGCGTTTAATATTTGCTATGTACGATATATATACTATGTAGATAACATTAGCTCTTTGCTAATGTTAATCAGTCTGGATGTAGACTGATGGTGTGGCAATGGGATCCCCAGTCTCTCCTATAGTAGCCGATATATTCATGGAACGACTGGAGGAGATTGCACTAAAATCCTTCCCTGTCACTCCAAAGGTTTATAAGGGGTACGTAGATGACACTTTTGCAATCCTACCCAAAAACATAGTCTCTGCATTTTTAGACCATCTTAATTCCATCAACCCTAAGATCCAATTTACAATGGAATTAGAGACTAATAATAGTTTAGCCTTTCTAGATGTCCTCTTGATAAGGAATTCTGATAACTCAATTAGTCACACAGTTTATAGGAAACCCACCCACACTGATAGGTACCTCAATGGTGACTCACACCACCATTCATTTCAGTTATCTTTGTGACGAACACCATCTTGCTGGAGTGCTCAGTCCTGTGAAACAAGTTCTTCACAACCACAAGCTGAAAAGGCCCCGCCAACGTCAGCGCTCCTCCGATAAACCACCTACTGTCGAAAGACTCCCTACAACTCTACCTTTTGTAAAGGGTGTAACAGACAAAATTAGTACTGTGTTACAGCGTGCTTCCATAAAGACCTACTTCAAGCAGCACCAAAAGATAAGTCTGTTTTTAAGACCTATCAAATGTCAGATCCCTTTACAGGACAGGATGCAGGTGTTTATAAACTAGACTGTGAGTGTGGTTTTTCATACATCGGTCAAACAAAGCGTAGTGTAGCTACTCGCGTAAAAGAACGTATTGCTGATATGAAGAATAGGCGTCCTGGAAGATCTGCTTTGTGTGAACACACCCTCGATAAGCCAAACCACCACATGCGTTTTGACAAACCTACAATTCTAGCAAAAGAGAATCGATTGATACCTAGAATGATACGCGAATATATTGAAATAAAGAAACATCCAAACTTCAATAGAGATGATGGTTGGCAATTACCACCTGCTTGGAACCCGATCATTAACACAACCAAGCAAGAGAAGAACACTAGCAAGACTCCAGATAACATTACCTCTTTTTGTACATAGCAAATATCAAACGCAAATGTAACTTATTTTTTTAGTTTTTAAGGTAGTTAGTATTAATAATTTTATAGTACTGTATAATGATAAATAACACCTTAGCTCATCATAGCTGTCCAAATGTATCCTCAGTGGTCGTTCTTTACCTACTGATGTCGTCACCCCTTAATGTTATCAATGCCCAAACCATATCAATAAATATTTTACATTATTACAAAATGTAGTTTGTATGTACTTGTGTAATGAAGGAAGGGAAGGAAGGGTAACATTAAGGGGTGACGATATCAGTAGGTAAAGAACGACCACTGAGGATACATTTGGACAGCTATGATGAGCTAAAAAGATAGGCGTCTGAAGTGTCCACAATAGAAGGACATGTATAAAAGATTAATGAATGTAAATAAAGCGCGAAAGCTACGAAAGGGCTCTCCAAAATAGCTCTCAATATGCTCTACCTACCCCAATGGAAACTATTAGTGTGAGAATGAGATTGTGAGTTAGGCAAATAAAATGCTGTGTAGTGCTGGCTTCAAAATTGTGCTGGTTTCGAAAATCACTACTCCTTTCTATCTACGGGTGTCGTAAGAGGCGACTAATGGTATGGGGCTTTTAAAAGTGATTTTGGGTCGATGCTGTTGGAGACCCATCACCAAAGATAATTTATATTAACCATCTTATCCCCTATCAACTTCCAAATGTGGCTAAGATTTTTCTAACTCTAAAGCTCTGCATACCACTTTTTGGGATTTATAGCCAAAGCCGTCTTTAACCTATTGGAGGCCCTGGGCATGTGAGAATAATGGGGCCCCTATGATTTTGACAGAACATTATTTTGTTAGAATAAACAAAGAAAGTAGATAAGCAAGTTTCCAGATTAATTTTTCGATCCGGTCACGATCTTCCGAGTAAATCTTTGCGATGTCTGTTGTCGAACTAGACCTTCAGAAAAAATACTTTAACATATATATTTTTTGTATATATCTACAGTTATTAGGCTAGTAGAATCGTTTTTAGGGTTCCGTACCAAAAGGTAAAACGGGACCCCATTACTAAGCCTCCACTGCCTGTCTCAATGCTGTATCTCATAAACCAACTAAACCGTGATAGCTAGAAAGCTGAAATTTGCACACATGATGTATTTTCTTTGCCGCTACAACAACAAATTCTAAAATATTAAGGGGGTCCCCATACTAGATACGTGTTTTTTTCATATTTATTGCTCAATACAACATCACTTATATATTACCTTTCAAAATAAATTTTTAAATGAAAATAAAGAAAATATTAAAGGGGGGCTCCCATGATTTAAGCACAAACGTGATTTTCTATATAGATGATAGAACGCAACCCTTAGTCCACGAGCCGACTCGCTCTTAAGCGTTTTTTTTAGAAATTCATTGTTATCTATTTTTGTAACCAACAGCGTTTATATTTTATTTTCGTTTGTAAAAAAAATAGAAGGTACCTTTTATATTTTGTTGATTAAATATCTCTAGAACAACGTATAAGAAATCGACACATGATAGACATAACTTTTAAAGAATTTTACGTACTTAGTGTTCCATTATTTTTTTTTTATTTATTGTATTTTTATATATTTTAATTTATTTAGCTGTAAAAGCTGTAAGCAAATTGGTATTTTAGTCAGTAATTTAGGTTCGATATATACGAATCGAAAAAGTTCTTTGGCAATAAATGTCGGTTATCGTTTCGTGATCTGGCAGAGACGAGGGGGCCCCTATCGATCACGGGGCCCTGGGCACTTGCCCAGAGTGCCCAGTGGGAAAGAGGGGCTTGTTTATAGCCGTGAGTATATGTATGGAAACAAAACTATGACTAAAACATTTTCTTTCCTACCTTGTCTGCTAGCCGTCGGCAAAACAGCATTTCTGCAGAACTCACTATTTAGTCTTTGCACTTCGTTTGCGTACAAATAGTTCTGTAATCCCGGATTTTGAAACCGATCTTGTAAACTTAAGTTCATCACATTTTCATCTCCGCTGCTTAGGCCTAAAATGGCGGCGATCGTAAAAGATTTCCCGCCCAAACTCGTCGGCTTTTCAGTTAAATCGCCGAAACCCGAATGGTTGCTATCCGCATCGTCTAGAGTCGACGGCGAAGACCTTTCAGCATATCGCTCCGAATTCTCACTTGTGTCTGTATTAAAAATCACATCATTATCCGTTTTTTGGCGATAAAAAAAACTGTTGAGATTCGACGAAAACAAACTGTCATGGCGCGCATCCATCATTTTGTTTTTAAACACTTGTCACATTATCAACACATTATTATGCGAAATAGTTAATTAAATTGTAATTACACTGCATTAAATTGAGACGACCGTCTGTTTTGAAGTTCGAAACTAGATTGAACTGCGGTTAGGGGGATTAAAAATTTAAATTTAGGAGGCGGAGCTCTCTATCGGTTTTGATAAAAAATGACATCGCAAAGTGGTCAATTGGGAAGAGATAGATTTCGCTATAGCCCCTTGGCGGGAGATGAGATGTGGGAATATGATTGGCCGGGATGGCGCATGCGCGGTCAGAGGCGTGGTTCAGATTTAAGGGGTGTGGTATACTTTGATTTGCGGTCGGAGACGAGCCTTAATTGAGACAGGACCGTATTCGAAAATACGGCAGAGTTACAAAGAAGTGTGCCACTTTGGTCTAGCTGTATAGTTCTAGGCTTGAACTCTGGATGTCCAGGGTTCGATTGCTGGAAGGGTAAACTTACAAATTGAATTTGTAAGATTTAACCCAGTTTGGAAGGATATTAAAAGCTTTAATCGCCCGAGACGTTAATCCTGGTCTTGACTACTATCACGGTAATAGTTGCTAGTCTGCCAAGTTATGGACTATAGCCAAATCACTCTCTAAGGGTTAGGCCCGAGCCAGCCCCTCGGTGGGGACAGAGGCGTACTTGACGTAGAAGGGCACAACACAGCACACCAGGAACGACTCAAAATAAAATAAAAGTAACATTAAAAGTGTAATACCATTTTATTTTTCTTAGTTAACGTTTCTGAAGCAGCTATACAAAGTTTATGATAAATTCCAATTCTCATGCTCTTGCTACCCCTTTCTCTTAGGATTTTATAGGTACGAAAGCAAAGATGGCAGCCTCATCATCGTAATGGGAGTATGTGGGCTAATCCTCTGCACACTCTTAAAATAATTGATTAAGAAATCAGTAAATAATAATACCCGATAATGCTACTTAATACTATGTGTTTTATGTATATGTATTAATATATTCATAAACTTAGAAATACATTAAATCGTCCCATAAGAAAAGAAATTTAAAAAACATACATACATACATATACTCACGGCTGTAAATCCCGAGAAGGGGTCGCCAGAGCTAAGGAACTAGAAGTTCCTTACCCACTTTTGGAAAGTTGAGTGGGGAAAAGATGGCAAAATAAAGGTTATTGGTGATGGGTCTCCAACCGCACCGCCCAAAATCCCTTAAAATCCCCAATACCGTTAGTCGCCTCTTACGTACACCTACCGGAAGAAATGGGGTAGTGTTATTCTAAGCCGACACTACACAGCAAATTTAAAAATCATATTAATCTAAATCCACCCCTGCGCCACCCCCACCTCCGCCCACACCCCTGTCCTGTGAAACAATTTAATATCATAATCGGGACCGGCGCGATCAAAACGAACTAACTTCAATGGAGCGTGCCCTTATTAAATATGCTGATTAAATTATCTATGCTTGAGTGTAACTTTCACACTTTAATTCTTTGAAAGGGTAGGATGTTGACTTTATAAATACGTACATACATACATATATATACTCACGGCTAAAAATAGTAGGCAGAATTAGTAATTCCTCTGCTATAAAATGCTAAAAGGCTCACGGCTATAAATCTCTTAAAGGGTTACCCAGAGCTTGAGAAACAGAAAATCTTCAGCCAGATTTAGAAACAGAGTAGGGAAAAGATAGAAGTAAAATAAGGGTGTTCGGTGACGGGTCCCCCCCGCATCGCCCAAAAATCACTTTAAAAGCCCCAAAACTCTTAGTCGCCTCTTACAATCACCCACGGGCAGATATGGGGTGGTGTTATTCTAAACCGATACTACACTGCAAAATTATTAAATCATCTATGCTTGAGTCCAACTTTCGCACTTTAGAATAGAATAGAATAACTCTTTGTTGCACATCAAACTCAAATTTATAAAAATAATAATATGATCAAACAGTTTACAGTGAGGTACAATTGGCGGTCTTATCGCCAAAAGCGATTAATTCTTTAGACGACTAGGATGTACACTTTTTGAATTTGACTCCCTCCGTGGTCTCGGGGAAAGCGCTTGGCTTCAAACACGTGGGCCTCGCGTTCGATCCCTGGTGGGTAAACTCACAAATTGAATTTGTAACATTTAATCCAGTTTGGAAGAATATTGCGGGCTTGAATCACCTGATTATCCGAAAATTAAATTGATTCCGTGCTTCGGAGGGCACGTTAAGCCGTCGGTCCCGGCTATTATTATGATAGTAGTCGTAAGTCTGCCAACCCGCTAAGGCCACATATCTTAAATATAGGGTAAACTCAAACCCCTTGGTGGGACATATATGGGCTGTGAGGAATATGGCTTTAAATTACTAGATGTGGTACTTTGAATATTGGCGTCCCGAGATTCTTCACAAAAAGTCATGAACTTAAATTATTCTGGACCTAAAACTATTTATCTTGGTTTATTCATCAAAATGTTGAGTATACTGAAGAAATTCATAACTGAGTCAATGTAGCCATACCAAGCCACAAGCGGCTATAGGCTTTACCTGAGTAAACTTGACTGTACCTAACAGTAAAAGTATGATATTATAATACAATTAATGTCTATGCTAATAAATTTTACATAATTAAATTTTAAACACTCTTTAATAAATTAATTATATATTAAAGTAAAAAACAATACAATCATTTTTATTTCTTTGAACAGGGTGAATTAGCGACGGATGAAAGTAATATGAAACAGAAACAAGTTCGGAAGAATTATTTTGAGGACTATTAAAAAAAAAGGATGCACTCATTTCTTGGCCAATCGACAGTAATACGATTGGAACAAAGCTATGATTTTTATGAAAGTGAGATTAGTATGCAATCAAAAGTATGCTAGTAGGGAAAACGGTAGGGTACAATACATACATACATATACTTACGGCTAAATTTCCCTAGTAGGGATAACCAGAGTTAAGGAATTATAAATTCCTCAGCCACTTTTGGAAGTTGAGTGGGGAAAAGATGGTAAAAATAAAGGTTTTTGGTGACGGGTCTCCAACCGCATCGCCCAAAAATCCAATAAAAAGCCCCAATACCCTTAGTCGCCTCTTACGACACCCGTGGGTAGAAAGGGGTAGCAACTTTCTAAGCCGGCACTACACGGCAAACACGGTACACGGTAGGGTATGACTCGATAAGTATAAAAATGCTTGGGGCTGGTAAAGGCTCTTAGTTGTTTTTCCATCTACAGAAGTGGGGTCATGTGGAAAAGTATCATACGATTGGTATCAATTCGTGAGTGTAAAGGTCACATCATGGGGCTAAAAACGACTTCGAAATTAGCGTACTTAGCATCTTCGCCGAATTGTAGAAATTATGAAATTCAAAAAATGATAAATGAAACCTGTGAGCAAATTTATGATATGTAAGTAGGATTAAGGAAGGGAATGGGATCAATGGATTAAATCTGCTCTTTAAGGAGCATCACTCAAAGGGTTTTGGTCAAGAACCAAAAGGTGTATTGCTCCTTCCTACAACCTTATGCTGTAAGGAAGCGTTTGTGGGAGTAGTTATCCAATTTCGATTGAGGGGTCAACTTATACTTGCATGGGAATCACTGTATGAGGATTCCAGTGCATGTGTAAGAGTTAACGGGGAAAACACGGACTGGTTCAGTACCCTAAGGGTGTCTGACAGGGATGTAAAGCTTCTCCATGGCTCTTCAATTAGTTCATGATTAACAGAGTTGCCTGAAAGTGATTATGGAGTTAGAATGGGTGGGATGAAATGTCGGTTTTGAATCGTATTACACCATTACTGTCTATACAGGTGTGCGTAAAGGGCGACTGATAGTATTGAGAATTTTCAAGTGAATTTTTGGCGATGCGTTTGAACCTTATTTTACTACATTTTTCCCACTAACTTTCAAAAGTGGCTGCGGAATTTCTTATTCTGAAGTTCTGGAAACCTTTTTAAGGGATTCATAGGCGTGAGTATGTTTGTATGTAATGGGTGGATTCATCATCAAATCCCTAACATACACTGACAAGTGCGACTTGCGTTATCGGTTGCAAGAAATGATTAAATAATGCAAGTGCATCTTTTACCCGAAAGTCTTTTCGAAAAAAGGGAAAGAGGATGAATATGAGTGATGATATGAGAGATGCAGTAAAAGAAGAGAGAAGGAAATGTGATAGAATATGTAATTGAGATTGATCTGAAGAAAGTGGATTAAATGATTGTATAGGTAAGGTCCTGCCTGCCCCCGTGGACTCGCGGTTAAGCGTTTGGTTTCAAGTATGGAGGTCTCGGGTTCCATCCCCGGGGGGTGGTAATCTTACAAATTTAATTTGTAAGATTTCACCCAGTCTGGAAGGATATTGCAGGCTTGAATCATCTGATTATCCAAAAATTAAGATGGCACGGAGGAGATTCGGAGGGCACGTTAAGCCGTCGGTCCCGGCTACTATTACGGTAGTAGTCGTTAGTCTGCCAAACTACAATTAGCCAGCGTGGTGGACTATGGCCAAATCGCCCTATATAGGGTAGGCTCGAGCCCCTTGGTGGGGATATATATGGGTTGTAAGAGAGATAGGTAAAGTAAAAAAAAAAGTCAAAAAGTTTATTTTTCAAAATAAAGTTAAATACTAACATTTTTTTAACGTCAAAGTTTTAAATTAATCGTTAATCCGTTGCTTCGGAAGGTGTTCGTAAAGAGAAGAAGCAACAAAGAAACGCTTTACATTCACATTTTTTCATTTTTTCAAAATATGGTTTGTACAATTTCAGTTTATAAACATGTTTTTACTTTACAAAAGATTTTCTATGCGACCAAACCAAACGCTAGTTTGACATAATTAAAATAAATTGTCCATCACAAAAACCAACCACATAACGTGAGAGGAAAAATCCTCACCAGACAAATATTCCTAGGAATAACGAGGGAAGATTTATAGCTTTACGGACATGGTCATGTGCGCGTTGGGTCCTTGTCGTTTAAAAAATCTTGAACACTGTAGTAAGATTTTTTTAAAAGCATGGCTTTAATTGCCTTTTTAAAAGATGCCACAGGCAATTCCAATATGTCAGAAGGGAGTTTATTGAACATTTTTAGGGATAGTCCCATAAAGGAGTTACTTACTTTATTGAGTCTCCACTTCGGTACGTTAAGTTTCTCCTTATTCCGAGTGTTAACAGTATGCCTATCACTTACTTTACTAAATTGGCCTATATTCTTTTTGGCATACATTAAATTCTCAAATATGTATTGGCAAGGGACAGTTAAAATGCAGTTAAGATGTTAAAATGGACAGTAAAAGGGACAGTTAAGATGTTAAAATGGACAGTAAAAATAGGTATATGTGGGAAGTTCGTTACTTAAAGATAGAAAGTGCGATGAAGACATACAATACAAAGAAGAATGAAAATGTACTTTATTTCAAATCTTGACTTAGGCCTACAACAATGTGTCCTCATTAAGTCATATATTTGGTTAATATATAAAGGGTTGCTAGCGGTGAGGGAAAACATCGTGAGGAAGCCCATAAGGCTGAGTTGTCCTCATTTATGTGACAGTCTTTTCGTCAGGCCTATCCCCTTTTACGTGAGTACACTGTCCAAGCAAAACTGATTACATTGATACCACATAAAAAAACTCGTGATATTCTGAAGTATCAGCGCCTCTGCTACTACTTCAAGTAATCGCGGACTTTGGGTAGAGATAATACATACATACATATACTCACGGCTGTAAATCCCTAGAAGGAGTAGCCAGAGCTAAGGAATTTGAAATTCCTCAGCCACTTTTGGAAGGTTGAGTGGGGAAAGGATGGTAAAATAAAGGTTGTTGGTGATGGGACTCCAACCGCGTCGCCCAAAAATACCTTAAAAGCCCCAATACCGTTAGTTGCCTCTTACGAACACCCACTGGAAGAAATGGGGTAGTGCTATTCTAAGCTGACACTACACAGCAGAATTTATTAATATTTTAGTAAATAAGCTGTTTAATGTTGGACTACAATAGCACTACCCCATTTCTTGCCATGGGTGTTCCTAAGGGGCGGCTCAGTGGAATTGGGCCTTATTAGGTGACTTTTAGCGATGCGGTGGGTGACCCATCACTAGAAACCATGTTTTTCCTTTGAACTTCAAAAAAAGCAGAGTTTTTTTCTCAGGTTTTATAACTAAGACATAAACATAGCATAACATAAACATAAACGTTCACGCCGAACATCCCCGAAGGGGTTGGCAGAGGTACTAATACTTCTGAACATCACGCGACTTTGTCACCTGGTGTTCAGAGTACCCACGTTTTGCATGGACAGTGTACTCACGTGACAGGGGGCAGGCCTATCGCCGTTTTGTACGAATACACTGTCACATGACTAAGTACAACTCAGCCATGTGGGTTTCCTCACGATGTTTTCCCTCACCGTTAACAACCATGATAAATTAACCACACATATGTCTTTAGAAAAGACAAATTGGTGTAGGCCCGACCCAGGATTTGAACACTAGTCGTTTGCACGATAACCGAGTGTTCTACCCACTGGGCTATCACGGTTATTACTAAGACTGAAGTCTAAATTAGATTATGGACAGTATTACACGACATGGTAAAAAGTGTATTTTATTTTATTCGGAAGAGTTGCAGTATATAAATTTATATGCAACAATACAAGTAAAAATCTTCACCTGTAACAATTTTACTAAAAGCAACAACTAACAGACTTATAGTAATTTAAAAATGATAAACAATATAAATAATACAAAAATTGCTACAAAGACATACAGACATACATACATACATATACTCACGGCTATAAATCCCTAGAAGGGGTAGCCAGAAAAGAAGAGGTAGAAGGTAGGAATAAGAAATTCCTCAGCCACTTTTGGAAAATTGAGTGGGGAAAGATAGTAAAGTAAAGGTTGTTGATGATGGGTCTCCAACCGCATCGCCCAAAAATCCCTTAAAAGCCCCAATACCGTTAGTCACCTCTTATGTACACCCATCGGTAGAAACAGGGTAGTGCTATTCTAAGCCGACACTACACGGCATAAAAATAATTTTAAAAAACTTTGTGTTATATCATATAGTAGCAAGTGAACATTCAGTGTGTACTAAGCTAACTGTGATAAGCTAACGCCCGATTTCTGAATTGACTTTTCCAGCTGAGAACTTAAGAATCGTTTTATCTCATTCGGTTGTTAAGATTTTAATGCGACAGAACGATACTTAAGTTTAAATCTTTTTGTTCCTGAAAACCTCATGTGGGGATTATTACTAACTAGTGGATCGTCCCAGCTTCGCACGGGTAGCGTTGTTTTTTTAAATATCTGAGGTTTCTTTCTTCAGTTACTGCTCAAGCATTGTGAAATTCAGCGCAAAACAGTGTAGTTTTATGATTTTAAATGCGCTTTGATGAACGGTTCAGTATTTCCGTTTAATAGCAAATTTTGGAATAAAACGCTATTAAGTATTTATAACATCTAAAAAATAAATCATTACGTGAGGTAGGATGCAACAACCATCAACACCATCTAGTATGTTATATGTAAATTAGTAAAGATTTGGTTTTGATCACGGGCGCGATGGCTTATTTTATGTATAATTTCGGTGTTTGTCTACCGATTTCTATGATTCTTTTTTTCTTAATAGGTAATAATGTTACCTTTTTTTAAATTAGGGATGAGTGAGATGTTTACAAACGTAAGAGTAAACAAATGTAATCAGAATGTTCCGAACTGCTAAGCTATCAGGAATTACACGTGTTATTGTGAGTCAACCCCAAAAGATAGACATAAACTGCTGAGGATTTTTTTTAGATAATTTTATGAAAAATATTTCCGTCACACATGATTTCTATGTAAGTTTAACCATTGAGGCTGCACACGCGACGGAAGCTTAAAAAGTGGAGTAACTTCTCCCGTTTTCCCAAAATTTCCCAAAATTCCCCCTGCGTAGGTGTATGAAGAATAATTGTGCCAAGTTTTGTAAAAATCCGTCGAGTAGTTTTTGTTTCCATAAGGAACATACAAACCGACAGACAGACAGACGGACAGACAGACAGACAGACAAAAATTTTACTGATTCCATTTTTGCCATCAGTATCGATCCCTAATCACCTGATGGTTATTTTGAGAATATATTTCATGTACAGAATTCGGTATGCAAAGTTTTACTAAAGTGATGCTGATTACAAAACCATTTCGAGATATTATGGTTATAAACAATATTTTCTTGAAATTATATCAATTGAAGCTAAGATGACTGTTATTTCATCAAAAAACTGTAACAGTGTTTGACCTTCAATGTTGTTTCAAAGACATACGGTTTTGCAGTTTATTAATAAAATATCGAAAATCATAGGTTTGTTTAGTATAATATCGTAATAATTTCATTTGACATCACAAATTCGTGATATGTAAAGCAATCAGCAACATTTTTATAAAACATTTCGGTTCATTTGCATGTCGCTACGTGATTTTATCAATCGATGACGTCATTAAGTTCAAAAGTTAAACAATCTTTAAAAAATCATAACTTTACAATTACTCATTTTAAATGGAAAATATTCAAATTAGTCTCTTATTTTCGTGTTTACTATCGAATAAAAATATTTAATAAATACCAAAAAAAAACTTTGCATACCGAATTGACCTCTCTACAGATTTATTATAGGTATAGAAGATAAATAAAAAATAAATAAAAGAAAGATTTTTTTTTAATTTTTTTCCCCGCATGTGTCGAAATTTTGTTCATGAAAACCTCATGTGGGGATTATTACTAATAAATAAAGAATAAATAAAGGAAAGTTTTTTTTTTATTTTTTTACCCCGCCTGTGTCGAAATTTTTGTGTTGTTCTCAGCTGGAATACTAAATTAAAAAATCGGGCGTAAGTGTCTAAATTAGCTTATCACACCATTATTTCATACATCCCTCTTCTCTTCGCATTTCCTTTACCGATGGAATTGAAGCAATTTTAAACTTCACTTAGTTTAAAATGTTGTATTACAGGCGAATTGTACTTTTTCATTACTTCTGTAAATATTTTATGTTCGATGTACAATAAAGAGTTTCTAGTTTATTCAATTCTAATCTAATCATTCAAATTCAATTCGTGTCGTAAGAGATGACTTAATTATGGGCTTTATCAATTATTTTTGGGCGATTGGGTTGGAGACCCATCACCAAAAACATTTATTTTACTATCTTTTCCCTTCTTAACTTACAAAAGTGCCTGAAGAATTATCTGATTCCAAAGCTCTGGCTAACCCTTTTAGGGATTTATAGCCATGAGCATATCGGCTGTGTTAATCTAAAAACAAGTATATCGTTTTTGGCAAATTTTACAGGAGAGCGAAAAAACATTTTATTTCTATAAATTTAAATATTGCCTAAAGTGATTGTCGGATCTTGATGATTTTTGGATATGTCCGACGTGATGTAGTTTCCTAATGAAATTAATAATTTTTTTTTAACTTGACCTTTACAGTAACGCCAATGCAGAATAAAAATGCTTTTAGCATAGTCTTACCCTATTATTTTTATCAATAGCGCTTTATAATATATAATAATAATAAATTCTTTATTTCAGATCACTTTACAATCCATTTAAATGTTAGTAACTGTACACTTAGTCTACTGTTAGTACCTACCCTAGATATAAAAACTATTATTTACAACATTTGCCGCCCTTGACACAATGTACCCTAAACCACTGCAGGACGTAGGGACAATCATACCTGCCAGCGATCGTGGCCAGGACGGTGTTGGGGCTGACGCGAATGCTGGCGAGCGCGCCGGCGCAGCGCCGCCTGATGATGGCGGACGTGGATGGAATGGTCGCTTCGGCCAACATTCCTGAGGCACTGCAACGCCACGGCAGACCCATCACCGCCCTGAACGCGTTGTTATATTGGACCCGCAGAGCGCTGTAGGACTTAAGCGTATAATTGGCCCAGAGACTGCAGGTATAAAAAGATGTACAGTACGCTCTAAATAATGTAATTCGTACTGGTTTAGAACATGCTGCGAATCTCCTAGCCAACATGTTAGCTCTTACCGACAGCGCTCTGCGTTCCCTCTCCATGTCCATATCGTCCTTCAGGTCCTCCGTCACGTAATGACCGAGATATTTAAAAAATGTTACACGTTTTATTGGTTTCCCGTACAACGTCAAAGGAACCTCGGATGTCTGCTTGTTTCCAGATTTGAAAACAAGTAGTTCAGTCTTTTTGACATTGTACAGGATGCCGTGCGTGCAAGCATACCTCTCACAAACTGCCACCAATTTCCTAAGACCTCCAATCGTAGGGCTCAGCAGAACCATATCATCGGCGTAACTCAGATTGTTCATACAGGTATCTTCTACGAAACATCCGGCACGTTGCCTGCTGAGCTCTACGATTAGGGCATCCATGTAAATACTAAAAAGGCGGGGAGAGCTTAATCCTCCCTGCCGGACGCCGCACTCCATCCTATACGCTTCCGAGAAGACCCCGGCCCACTTAACTACATTGTGCTGATGTCCGTACCAGTACTGAAAAATACAGACCAATTCCCTCGGCAAACCGGATTCCAGGAGCTTTTGCCACAACAAATCATAGCTTACCAAATCAAAAGCTTTGGACAAGTCCAAGAAGCATCCATAAACAGGAGTACTTCTCCTGGTATAGTAGGAGACGGTGTGCTTAAGAGCCATTATCGCACTCTCGGTAGACAGACCAGCCCTGAAACCGAATTGGGCATCCTGCAAGACTGTGCAACTTTGCAGGCGTAGGTCAAGCACACCGTCCAATACTTTTGAAACCACAGTTGCCAATGAAATAGGCCTATAGTTTGAGCATTTGGACATGTCGCCCGTCTTATTCTTAGCAACCGGTACTACTATAGTCTTCATTAGATCCTCTGGCAGGTATGAGTGCCCTATACATAGGCTATAGAACATTGATAATACACGCGACAGATGAGGTCCAGCATTTCTCAAATGTTCAACACTGAGACCGTCATGCCCTGGTGATTTCCCGCCTTTTAGTCGTTTAAGAGCCTCAAGTACTTGCTTTGATGTAATTCTTTCATAAGTATTGCTAGTACAGGTTGATGCACCACAGGCATGCGACGGTCCCAGTGGTGAATTCACTGTAAAACTACTCTTAAACAACTCAGCAATATCTTTATGTTCGGACTTTCCCTCCACGCTCGCAGGTAAGCCCGACCCAGCCTGTAAGTTATTAGTATGCTTCCAAAAGCTTTTGAAATTACCGTTGGAATGGTGAGAGGCTATTATGTCAAGCTTGATTTGATCTTGATGCTTTTGACACCAACGCAATTTAGATTTAAATATAGCACGCGTCCTAGCCATTGATTCATAGATAGGGCCCGCACAGGGTCTATCGTACCAAATCCACGTTAAAAAACTACGTCGGGCCTCCCTGTGAGCCTCGGATACATGCTTATTCCAACCTATAACATTCCTTGTAATTTTTCCCCGAGGGTTTCTCTTTACAATAGATTCTGAAGCACTTAAAGATAAAGCATTAATTATGTCATTATAAAACTGGTCTATAATTTGCCTATGTCCTAATTCATTGCATATATTATCACAACAGTGCCCTAATTCTGATGGAAAATCAATACATTTTAGCCTACTATTACACAATTCATTATACCTAACCACTTGTTCTTCATTTCGATGACCCCACTGTACAGAATTTTGATTTCCATAATACTCGTCTCGAATCTTTGGTACTAATAAATTAAAATCACAACAAAAAATTATTGGAAAATGATCTGACCAATAAACATCCTCCATAATAAAGATATCTAAAATACTAGGTTTTGCTGCCTCCGTAACAACAATATGGTCCAACCACCTCTTCGATCCGTGAGCCTCACTTACGAACGTATACGAACCAGAGTTAATTCCTAATAAGTCTATGTCTGCACATGTCCATAATTGTTCTAGGCAAAAGTTTTGTAACTCACCGAAAAAGTTCTCCATCGGATGTGCGTTAAAATCCCCCACTATGTACACACACTCGACCTGATACTCACTTATCAATGCACTTACACAGCCGAGACAGTCCGTAAACTCTGCCAGATGGTCGGCACTATCGCATGGCATATAAACACTAAAAATCAAAACCGGTTTATCACTTGTGGTTATCTTCACAGCCGCAATGCGCGGATTTGAACACTCAATAACCGTCACTTGTTGAAACAAAGTCTTACGCCACAGAATCGCCACGCCCCCATAGGGCCTTCCCGTTAAAATTCCCGCAGCAGAATCAACCGCAGTAGTACCCGTATATCCAAAATCACGATGCACCGTCCCTAACGTAGGTAAATCATGACTCATCAACCACGTCTCTTGAAGACAAATTACATCAACACTGTTACATAAACCTCTTATGTTTTCTATAGATCGTTTAAATGACTTGCAATTAAACGACACTATTTTCACGCCGTCACTTGCATTCGCCATTGTTTACCGGTAAGAGTGCCTCATCAGCTGATGCAACGATATCTCTATTGACAAACCGTCTAAAAATAATCCCCTTTGGCCATGTACTTTTATTCAAAAAATTTTCAAGATTTTTGGTTGATACATATAACTTATACGCGTCATACTCATCGCTCCTCTTGATCTTTAATTTTATCAACTTAACTTTCTCTCCCGTTTCATTATATATATGCTTAATAATGTCTTCAGCAATAGTTTCCTTGTGTATATTAGACAAAAATATTGGAGTGAAACGGTCTGCCGCACGAAACTTGCACAAATTCTTGCTAATATTCTCGCTCTTTTTCTGTTTACGCTTCTCCACAACCGTCCAGCTCACTTCATTGTTTTGATGCCGCACATTACCGTTATCAGTTTTAATACCAATCAATGAGTTATTTATTTCAAGGTTCTCTAACATAGTAGGATGTGGAGGCGGCGGCGGCGGCGGCGGCAGAGACGGCTGCGGCTTCGCGGTTCGTAACTGTGAGTCATCTATGCCCTCTGACGTGATAGGCCTTGAAAACGGCAACGGTGGAGACTTCGTAGTTGTTCGTACTCGCTCGGGCTCTTTCGGCCGAACGTCAGCTGGTTGTGACATTGCCGCCAAACAGTAACTTCCATCGCCCACACAATCCAAACGGTTTACAAAACTACCCACATTTTTTTCCAAGCGTTCTAACGGTTTATTCGCAGATGATGATATGGTATCTAGCTTATTAACAATGCGCGGAGATAGGTGTTCTGAGTTTTCTGAGATATGTTGAAGGCCCATCAGGCCACTGTCGTAACAAAAACTTTCAACCATAGAAGCGCCTCGATGTTTGTTTACATTGTTGTTGAAATTATTTACGAGTGACGCCGATTTAAGATTTTCGAGATCATTTCTTAAATCATTGACACACTCAACTGTCGCACAGACGTTTCTTATTTCTTTCATTTCGTATTGCAACGTATGAATATCTTTTAATAATTTGGTCACATCAACGCTGTTAAACGTTACAGGAGGCAGTTTGTGCAACTCTCTCGCCACAAAAATCGGAATTTCATCAGGTTCAGACCTCTTCAACACATTTAATATGTCATCAAGCTCACGCTGCGTTTTCCCATCCCTTTTACGTCTTATGTTTTTCTGATCAGTTGAAATAGACTGGAATAAGAGATTTTTCGCCGCTGTTATTTCCTCTGAAGTAAACGCTGTACTGCAAAAACTGCTTTAAATAAGAAGATATTTTGAGTTTTAGCGACATGATAGTCCAGTGGGTAAGAACACCCGCCCGAAAAACAGAAGGGCGTGAGTTCCAATCCTGGGACGGGCCTACACCAATTTGTCTTTTCTAAAGTCATATGTGTGGTTAATTTATCATGGTTGCTAACGGTGAGGGAAAACATCGTGAGGAAACCCACATGGCTGAGTTGTACTTAGTCATGTGACAGTGTATTCGTACAAAACGGCGATAGGCCTGCCCCCTATCACGTGAGTACACTGTCTAAGCAAAACGTGGGTACCTTCTCTGGAAACTAGATGGCGCTTGCCATGTGAGTTCAGGAGTATTGGTACCTCTGCCAACCCCTTCGGGGATAAAACGGCGTGAACGTTTATGTTTATGTTATGTTTTGAGTTTTAATAATGTAGAAATAAGGGTCTTTCTATGACGAATCCAACGGTGTAAAAAAAAGCAAACGCTCAAAAATCGACATACTTGTTTTTAGCTTAGAGCAGCTGATATGTATGTATGCTGATGTGCAATAAAGAGTTTTCATCCTATTCTACCTCACGAAACAATCTTAAAAAACGGGCTATAGTAAAGGGAAGTTAAGATACTTATAAGCATATTTTGTTCCCGATACAAATAATGGAGCAAGTGAACAGTAATTGCCCCCAGCTAAGCTGTAGCTACCTAAACAATGTCACCCTACCGCCGATGTAAAATCAAATATTGTCGTAATAAAACTGGTAAGGGTGGACAGACGCGCGGGAGGGGTCGGCCCGCAATCCTATGATGCGCTTTTTGATGTGAATCAATGAACACCCCTCGGTTTTTAGGGTCGGCACGTTTCTATTTTTGAATTTAGTGGGTTAAAAAAACTTATTGTATAGTTGCTATTATGTTTTATAAGACGAGAGAAGGTCTACAAAATAGTAATTTTATAAATAAGTTTTTTATTTAAAGTGATAGGTTATGTACCGTGGTATGGTACCATATCGTGTAACACACGCTTATCCAAATATACATACATATACTCACGACTATAAATCCCTAGAAGGGGTAGCCAGAGCTAAGGAATGAGAAGATCCTCAGCCACTTTTGGAAAGTTAAGTTGGGAAAAGATGGTAAAATAAAGGTTGTTGGTGATGGGTCTCCAACCGCATCGCTCAAAAATCCATTATAAGCCCCAATACCGTTAGTCGCCTCTTACGTACACCCACCGGAATTGGGAAAAATTGGGTGTTTATCCAAACATCCGTTAATAACAAAAAAAACTATTCACTATTCTTATATTTTCTATTTGCAAACTTGCAGCGCGTGCCACCCCTATTTGGCAGGGGTGTCTCTAGCCGGTGATTAAAATTCCAGCGTTTAATATTAAGAGCAATATATTCTGTTAGTCAATTCGCTGGAACGGACATGACAAGTGGTGGGCTTTATTGTTCAACTAGTTTTTATATTAGCTAACATTAGGTTGAATGACTACTTAAGATAAGTATTTAAGCACTTGATAAATCGTAATATGTATGTAAATATAGAAATAACCATAGTTTAAGCTTGTATTGCTATTTAGTTAAGACAACAAAATTTTTGCTTTTCTACCCACGGGTGTCGTAAGAGGCGACTAAGGGTATTGGGGCTTTTTATTTAATTTTTGGGCGATGCGGTTGGAGACCCATCACCAAAAACCTTTATTATACCATCTTTTCCTTACTCAACTTTCCAAAAGTGGCTGAGGAATTTATGATTCCTTAGCTCTGGCTACCCCTTCTAGGGAAATATAGCCGTGAGTATAAGTATGTATGTATGTAACAAAATGTATGCCAAAACTAGAAAGAAAAAATAATAATATTTGGTACTGTATAAAAATCAACTTCCAACAAGGTTTACCAGAACCTTGCACAACGAAGTATATTATTATTGGTTCTATTTAGATTTATATCTTTTAGAAAATGTGTTATTTATTTTTGTGTTCGGGAGGCTATACATGGCAAAATTTGAGGTGAATCGAAGGTCGGGATAACATCTCTAACTTCTCAAGAATTGCTCAGCAATGGGAAACATTGCGCAGAAACTCAGCTTCTACGTTATTATATTAGCATTAAGAGCGATTATTTTTAAATAAAAATCATGAAAAAGACGGAAAAGAAAATGAAAGAAGAGGTACCTACTTAAGATTCATATGAACATAAAAATGACTATAAAAAAATATTTTTTCAAACCTAACAATCAGTTTTAAATTTGAGGTAATATTAATTAATACACCACAAATTTCCTTACATTGTATTGGTAAATGAGTGTGGCTTTGCTCTGCATTTGGTATGACTTTACTGTATGTAACCATAGATTAAAAAACGTTAGATAGGTCATTTACGAGGAAACCGGCGCTTACGAGTGGCACCGAATGCGGCAGATGAACGCACACCACTAGAAATATATCCAAACAACACACCAAGAAATACATTTGAAATGTAGGCGAGATAGCACATCTTAAAGCAAGCGCTAAAAAGAGATAAACATATTTTCTCTGTACCGTCGTAAAATATGACACTAAGACGATCGTTTGACAAAGAGTAATTAAGACCTATACACACGATTTATTATAAATTATAATTAAAACGTTGTTAATTTATAATACTTACGAATGATAAGTAATCTCATCATTTTAGTAGTTTTTCTACTATAGTTTTTGCAAAATCTCATCACACACGACGGCATTCTCGATTAATTTGATAAACAAACACGCCAAAACAGGTGAACGATTGCGACGGCAGCTAGTGCGCGACTGAAGTCAGATGAGCCATTTAGCCTGTTTTTTAAGTGCCACTTATGAGCGCGCATGACTTATCTACTACTACGGTTTTTTATTAGTTCATCTATGTATGTAACATAATAACAAAAACTGCTATTTTCTTACAACATAAATACATACATATACTCACGCCCACAAATCCCCATAAAAAGAGGGTAGCCAGAGCTTCAGCTTCAGTAGAAATAAAGTATCGTTGGTGATGGGTTTCCAACCGCATCGCCCAAAAACTTCTTAAAAAAGTCAGTCAAGTAAGCAATAAAAATGAAATATGAGAACCTCAATAAAACGTTCATATACCCATGATTATTACATAGAGTAGGTAATAAGCCAGCTAATATAACAAAGCTCCAACCTCCGTGGAGGCTCACTATCTCATTATGTTGGTACTCAATGATTTTGGAACAGAGACAGATACGGAGCTGAATTCACTTGTTAGAAAATATAGTTTAAAAATTTTAAGAACACGCTTTTGATGCACTTCTAACTAAAAGTGATAAATAATTCCCAATATAAGCGGAAAATTATTAAAAAGCGTGGGTTGATCGGTAGGCGAAAAATATGGCACTGTTTGCATCAGAGATTATACAATCCTGGCGACTCCGATCAGGATAATGAGATAAACCTATTATACATTAATATTGTGCTTATATATTATACTGCTGTGTAGTGTCGGCTTAGAATAGCACTACCCCATTTCTTCCGGTGGGTGTGCGTAAGAGGCGACTAACGGTATTGGGGCTTTTAAGGAATTTTTGGGCAATGCGGTTGGCGACCCATCACCAACAACCTTTATTTCACCATCTTTTCCCCACGCAACTTCCAAAAGTGGCTGAGGAATTTCTAATTCCTTAGCTCTGGCTACCCCTTATAGGGATTTATAGCCGTGAGTATATGTATGTATGTATGTATTAATATTGTCGCTGATTCTTGATAAGTGCACAAATTTGAATTAAATCGGTCCGTCCAAGTTGGGTGAAAGTTAGGGTTCTCGAGGCCCGAGTATTCTCGAGGCGGAATTCTCGAGTCTTCTCGAGTCTCGAGTCTCTAAGAGAAAACCCATAAATAAGGTAAAAAACCGGTCAAGTGCGAGTTGGACTCGTGCACCGAGGGTCACGACATTTTACATAAGTATTTTTTATTATATGATATAACAAAAAAGTTACAGTTCTCGTATTTTTTCCTTAATCTGTACTATAAGACGTTTCTTGGTACTAAATTTCAAGATTGTAAGTTCACTGGAAGTACCCTGTAGGTTTTGATTCCCAAGCGAGTTTCTAAAATTTGCGGCCTAAACGACTGTATTTTTTGATTGCGTTGGCTTAGAAGTTTGATTTTTTTTACAGCTTCTAGGGACAGTAGACCTGATAGCGTCACGGCTTCCTGAGAAAAACGGTCTTGACAGACGGACAACAAAGTGATCCTATAAAGGTTCCGCTTTTTTTTGGTAAGGAACCCTAAGAAGTATTGTAACTAACATATAATCACTTTGATTAGTAACAACGACTTATTATCAATAGATAACCTATAAGGTAAAATTTGCAACAATCTAACAAGTATCTAGTAGTTAAAAAATATTTTAAGTTTTGTGATTGTAATTCTAACAGTGCAAAAAAATAATTCAAAATTCGACGAACTTGGGGAAGAATTTACACGATAAAACATAATATCTTATTCAAATATTCTCAAGAATTCTCGAGGCACGGTATTTTTTCTCGTCTCGAACCAATGCAAATTTCTTGAGGCTTCTCGAGTTCGAGACTTCTCGAGCAGAAACTCTAGTGAAAATTGATTCCAAAGGAGTCGGTTACATACATACATACAGGTAATAATAATAATATAAGCGTGTAAATAATGGATTTTGGTTCGCCTCTTACAAACAACTACGGGAAGAATTGGGGTAATGCTAATCTCAGCCAACATTACACAACTAAGATCTTCTGTAAGTTAAAGTCTAATTTTAATCTGGTATCTCCATGTGTTTCTTTGTTACACAAACTCTCTTAGTATCCTCATAACATGCCCAATAAACCGTATGCCTTTGTCAACGGGCAATTTGTCATCTATTGTGCCCGCGTGTACCCATCCCCCAACGTGGCATAATGGCTCTAAGCGTGCGCTTCAAGTGGCGGCGCGCGCCAGAAAAAACAAATTACGAGATTATCTATGCCCGGTATTCGTTTGACAAGTTTTGAATTTGAATTTTTCGAACGATTCGAGGGATTGAGCGCTTTTATTAGTTATTTGTAGTTGTTTAATCCATTTCATTGCAGATTTATTAAATAAAAAATATATTTTCATTACTCAATAGCTGTAGGGACTATAGATTTATATAACTTGACTATAGATTTGAAACATAGCGGAGAAAATAGTAATAAAAGGTACCCATCGTTAGTATTATTGTTTTATTTAGTAGTTCATCAAAACTGAGTCCGGATATTATTTTATATTTTTAGAAACCGTTCATTCGAAGCGTTTTTTAAAGTCTAATTTCGAAGTTCTGTCTACCCCTTCCTGAGATATATAGCCATGAGCATATGGATATATGCTTAATCTAATAATGAAGATTCGGTCATAACATAAGATAAGTATGACGCCTTTAGTTCCCATTGGGGTAGGCAGATACTACCGATCGTCACTTTGTACGATCCTGGCATATCTCTCGAGCTTAGTCTACATTCATCAGTCTTTTCATACATGCTCTTTTATCCTTCACACTTCGGACCCCTGCCTTCTTTAATAATAACATGATTAATATATATATATTCAAATTCAAAATATTAAACTAAAGTGACTAAGCCTTTCGAAGGTTCGATGGTCACGGCTATGAACAGAAGAGCCAGCTAGCCAAATACAAGATTGCAGAGCATTGGTTTTCAGCAACATCGTTCAATACTTATAAGCCCCAGTGCCCTCAGTTGCCTTATATAACACGACAAGAGATGGGATTGTGCTATGCTTAATCGGAAGCTCTCGGCGACTTAGTTTGATTTCAGAGCTAGTTACAATTGCCTTATAGCGTAAAAGTCTTTAACTTTCTGGTCTTAATCATATAATAAGTTATCAAAGAGTTACCTTCAATCGTCTCAAATTAAATTAAATCATCGTGGGCAATAAATCATTTTCACATTTCATTTTAAAGTAACAATAAATATCAGATTTATGATCTTTCTAATTGCTTCAGGAGCAATTAATAAAAATACAAACGAGAACGGAGCGCAAATTGATTTCCCGCCAGATTGTGGCGGCCATCTTGCCGTCGCCGCTCAAACCCGCCATTATTAATTTACAAGGCTCCTATTAATCATAGACAACGAACGAGCATTAGATAATTATATAGCGGCTTTGTGAATTTAGCAAATTATGTTTGGTGTTGTTAATAATTTGTCTTATATATTCGTTAGCTGTGTAGTGTCGGGTCAGAATAGCACTACCCTAATTCTTCTCGTGGGTTTTTATAAAAGGCGACTTATAGTAATTGGGGCTTTTTAAGTTATTTTGGGCTTTACAAAATTTTCCCCACTCAACTTCCAAAAGTGGCTGAGGAATTTCTTTTTCCGAAGCTCTGCCTTCCCCTTCTAGGCATTTATAGCCGTGGGTATATGTATGTTATATATTCGCAAAAACATATATCTGATTAGGGTATGCAGATATTATGTTCTTTTTTTAACATTGACACCACATTGACACACAAATTAAATTCTAAGTGTAAGGGCAGTTAACGAATTAACTAACATGTGACATAAATTTCATGTAGGTACTTTGAAGGTAGACCAAAAAAAAACACAAAACAGTTTACCAAAAATTTAATAAAAAAAGGTAAACACATTTGCAATACCACCTCCTTTTTCACGTTCTATTAAAATTACCTTTATTCAATGATATTTAACACGTAGATGCGTTTCTTGGGCTTCTCAGAAAATATGGATTTAAAGTGTAATAAATGATATATTTTTAGCGATAAGCGTTAACAGTGCGTCTTAAAGGTACCAACCATCAATACTTCACAGAAATTAATTTTAAAAAAACATATTAACTAGCTTATTTTGCGAATTCTTAAGATTAAAAACGCTGGTAAATGTAGTCTTGAAGAGATCGCTTCTACTAATAAGACCGCCTATTGCACTTCTGTTTAACAAAACAATGTTTATAAGTTGTTATAATTATGATGTGTTTTAATAAGTTTTCTCTTCTGTGTAAAAGCACGATAAAAGAATTGTGTTTTCGATAGCTATAAAAAAAAGGTAATTAAGTATAGTTCAGCAAATGTAAATTCAGATACTGTATTGCATTTGCAATTACTTTTAGATATTTTATAACACTTTTTATATTTTGCTATCGTTTAGTTTTAAATAAAATATCAACTAAATTCATTGGTGTACTTGTCTACTTCGTGTTGGATATCAGATAAACCCTAATTTCAAACATCGAATCTGACTTAATGCGATTGAACATGACAGAATTTGGTAAGATGAAGGACTAGACATAATGATGACTGGAGTCGAATTATGTTATTATATTTATTTACATTATATTATATTTAAAATATTTTATTGAGTGAGTAATTATGTATTATTTATTTCCACCACAAATGATACTATTTCACCATAATTTTATTTTACGCTTAAATTACTGCGAAATGGCAAATTTATTCTGTAGCCCTAATTCCGCATAAGTTAATACCTTAATGAGCCACCATTTACCAAAACGCCAATATAAAAACAATTATTTCCAAAAAAATATAGACAATCTACTTACATTCAAAATTAACATCATTGTCTTCATCACATACCAAACTTTTTGCCGCAAAAATAATAACCTCCATGGAGGCCGAACTTCAAAAGGCCCTCGCTAAAATAATTTTCAATAAAACGCTCCGCCCACCGCCGCTGCTGGCTTTGTCGAAAAGTTTTAAATAACTATTTCGGTATTAAATTGTTTGTTTTCGTAATACAAATTGATATAGAAGAAGAATAGCAATTTTACTGCGATTAAATTTTATACGAATGTTTAATTAAAAATGGAGGCGTTTGTGACTTTAAAGATACGATGGAAATGAAGTGGTATGTATGTTAATATCAGAGTTATTAGTGTTAACAAAGTAGGCATTAATCGATGAGTGATTATTTTTCAGGTGCTCAGACGAGACGTATGAAATTGTAAGAGTAAAATAAAGATTCATTCAAATCAATATTTAATTGAAGTTTTTAACATATTTTTGTTAATATTTAAGTGAATATGATTTTGTTCTGTTTAAGTTTATGCTTACGTAAATTTTGTTCTAAATAGGAGATGGTCAGAACTCAAAATTACATTTTTATACGAATAATAAAACTCTTATTGCTATAGATTTCTGAGAAAATGCACCCAACTATGTCTTCGAACGTTATAAAATATACGACAACTAATAAACAAACAACATATTAAATAAAATAACATGAGGGTAGAATGAAATGTCACAATGACAGTTAAAACTCGAGCACCCTACTGCAGGTGGCGCTAAACTCGCTCCCCTACCCTAGTCTATCTTGTCCATGAATAGGGACAAGCGGATTAATTAGACACAATATTTTAATATCAATGCTTATTTCGCACTCTGCGTTGACATTATGAGCTGTGCTGCTGTACTTTTTTTTATTATTACTGTTTCGGTGAATTCTTTAGGGTGAGAATACTGCCACAAGTATTTTCAATTACTCAGTGCCTTTTTAGAAACTCTGAGTTATAACTATTTTCTAATCTTCATTATGCTTAACATACTATAAACTTCACGGTTTTGTAAATGCTTAGAATAGCAGCACCCTATTTCTTCCTCTGGGTCGTTGTAAGAGGCGGCAAAGGACGTTGGGGCTTTTCAAGTGATATTTGGGCGATGCGGTTGGAGATTCATCACCATAAACCTTTATTTAACTATTTTGTCTCCACACAACGAGTGGCTTTGGAATTCCTTATTCCTCAGATCTGGCTACCTTTTAGGGTTTATAGCCGTGAGTATATATATGTATTCCAATAGACCAACTTCAGATCTAATTCTCTGCATCACACGTTGGTCTCTTAGTTAGGTGATACCGCTGAGTGTAGACACATAGATCTCTAGATCTATATGTAGAACCTGATCAACAGCCTACTAGAAATTAAACTTAATTAAAGCTATACATATTGTAAACTCTCAATTCTAAATACACACATCAAAAGTGTCTAGGGATCAAGCATTTTTATGCGGATTTCTTGAGATTGAGATGTGGCTGTTCTTGATGTTAGCCGTGAAGCTTCATCGCTCTTCAGGGAACTTAATTAACGACCAAACAGTCAGAAACCGCTTGCATGAAGTAAACCTTCATTCCCGAAGACCACTACGGGTACCACATATAGCAATGCACAATCGTAGGATTCGATATAATGGGCTCTTGAACACAGAAATTGGGCAGAAGAACAAAGGCGTTTACTGTGCTTTTCTGATGAGTCTTGTTTAGGTATGAGACTGCATACAAGACGACACTGGAGAACCCCTGGACGCCAACAGCCATTAAAATCCTGCCAGGATGTCCATCCTTATAGTGGTGGAACCATCATGGTATGGGCGGGTATTTGGATCAGCGGAATAACTAAATTGATTTGGATCAGAGACAACCTCAATGCTCGAATTTATGCTGAGATGATTGTATCAGACGTCATCGTTCCTCTACAAGAGCAAATCGGTCCCTTATTTCAGTTAATGCATGATAATGCACGACCGCACACCACAAGAGTTGTTAGACAGACTCTCGCCGCAGCTAACATCAATCAATGACTTGAACCCGATTGAGCATGCATGGGATATGGTACAGAGAAGACCTCTGCCGAATATGGAGGGTATCCAGTCACAAGAAGACCTTTTTTGTTGTTGCAATGGACATGGGCGGCCATTTTACAGCGTGATTTGGATGAACTCATTTTGAGTATGCCAAACCGATGTTCTTGTGTTGTTAGTGTTCGCGGTAGAATCACGGATTATTAATTGTTTAAGTTACCCAATAAAATTTTAAAGAAAACTGTTATTACAGTATTTTTTCGAACTTTAATGTTAGTTGTTCAAACATTCAAATGTCAAAAATCCCTTTATTAGGAAAATGGCAAATTTCTTTATTAATGCAAAGGTGACTTGGTTTTTCATTACTGTAGACAAACGAAATCACTTTATTTGATGAATCCTTAAGTAAATTTTAATTAATATCAATCAGGGGAAAAGTTATTGCAAAAATATATGTTGATCTCTAGACACTTTTTGTGTGTGTAGGATAAATTCTAAAGCTTTATTGATTACTTTATTGGACAAAATCTTGTTTTGTATCTATTTCCATTCCAGCCTAAATTCGAATAACTATTTTCCAATTAATGGGTAACTGGTATCACTAGCAATTTTTAATAATCCTTATTTAGTGTATTTTCTATGCTTAAACTTTAAACTCTAATGTTAATTTATATTTATTATTATGTCTTAATTTGTTTTTTATTGTGTTTCTTAAATTTTATTTAATTTTAACAATTTTAATAATTCTAACAATTTTAAAAATTTTAACAATTTGTTCTTTATAATTTGTAAATACGTATATTTTTTTTATTATTTTTTTTAACATGCTGTGCCCACTATTAAGGTACATTTACTGAACTGATTTGTTTAAATGATGTAAAATATTATGTTAAGTAATTGTACTGTATGTGTGCCAAATAAATAAATAAATACATTTCACAATAATTTGTTACATGTTATTCCATTGTCGACACATTATCGACCTACTTAAAAAAAGGATCCATCCGTCAATGATCAAACAATTTCTAAATTTGTTTTTTGTTCTGTTTGATATGCTTCCGGACTAGAGTGGTCCCATTTAATTTTCATGGGGTTTGATAACGTGGTTATAAAAATATAACCAAGTAAAAAATGCCTACTTTGTATGTTACATGTCCTATATTGACTATCGAATTCTGTATGAAAAAAAAGGTTTCCGGCAATCTCTATATATTTATTTATTTATTTATTTATTAACACAAAAATATAACCATTACAGATAAAAGATCTAATACAGCTATATTACACTACTAATTTATACAGAATATTTTTTAAGCCTACATATACTCTGGATTCTTAAATACTGTTATTCATAACATAAATAATGCAAACTAGCTTTCGTAAGTTCAGCCAGCGTGCACGAAAATATATCAACACGCTCAGATACCTGGTTCATCGCGTTCAATGCACGAGCAAAAGCATTTTCACTGGACAGATTGGTCCGCGAAGATGGAAGTGCGAACAACCTACCCCTGCGCCGTCTCAGAGTACTGCTAGGAACTATAAGTTGTAACTCAGACAAAATCCTAGGGTTATGAATAATTCCTCTAAGTATTTTTAAACAATACAATAATAAAGTTAAGTCTCTCCTAACCTCCAGTTTGTTGTACCCTACCATACCCAAAATAAATAGAGTAGGGTACATTTATTTATTTATTTACACAGAAATAATCTTTACAGGTATGGCCTAATACGATTAATTCTCACATATTTTACATTCTAATTATATTATACATACTTAGTTTTTTTTAAAATTTCTACTTTCCTTATTATCTACAAGTATAACTATCAACTTCATAACATAAATAGCGTAGTGCTGTTTTTGTGAAGTCAGTCAGCGAACAGTGGAGAATATCGATCTCCTCATCGACCTGGTTCAATGCGGCTATAGCCCGCGTTAGTGAGTTTTCTCGCAAAAGATTTGTCCGAGACGACGGCACCATGAGAAGCCGAGCACGCCGTCGTCGCAACGTAGTATTTGGAACCTCAACGCTCAATATAGTAAGAATAGTGGGATTGGAAATAATTCCTCTTAGAATTTTAAATAAATACACCATAAGAGTGAGATCTCTTCTAACCTCCAACTTGATATACCCTACCATACCCAAAATGAACAGAGTAGGGTACATCAACGGATAGTACGGGTACACACCATACAATTTAAAATACAAGAATCTTATAAATTTATTTTGAATTTTCTCCACCATGAGACAATATTTTGTTTCATGTGGAGCCCAGATGACTGCATTAAATTCTAATTTACTTCTCACTAAAGAATTATAAAGAGATTTTATAGCCTCTATATTGGTAAAACCCTTAGCCGTGCGCAGCACAAAGCCAAGTGTTCTGAATGCTTTCTTACAAACGTTCACAATGTGACTACGAAAAGTTAGATCCGCACTAATAGTGACCCCAAGGTCACGCACTTCCTGCACCCGCGGTAGCACTACTCCACCAATGTGATACGGGTGGTGGTATGGAGCGTGTTGCCTAGTTAGTGTGATAGTGACACATTTATTTATGTTGAGCATTAATTTATTTTCCCGAGACCATCCCTCTACTGCTTCAATGTCATTCTGCATTCGATGACAATCGTCGGCAGTTTTAATTGGAAGCAGCAACTTCAGGTCATCGGCAAACATAAGACATATCGAGTGCTTAACTACTTTCGGGAGGTCATTCACCATGATAATAAACTCAAGGGGGCCCAAATTACTTCCCTGACTTATACCAGAATACGCAGGATACTCGCCAGACTTATATCCAGCGTAGTCCACGTATTGGCAGCGGTTACCTAAGTACGTAGCAAAAAAATTTAAGGAATGCGGCGTGAATCCCATTTTTGCTAGCTTTCCAAGAATGATATCTCCATCTACAGTGTCGAATGCCTTTTTAAAATCGAAGTACGATACGTCTACACTATTGCCAGAATCTACCTGAGGAACCACGTGACACATAAAATTCAAAAGATTGCTAGTGGTACTATGATAGGGTCTAAACCCATGCTGACTATTTGTTATTGCCCCAGCTATCTCCCCGTATATTCGTTGTTGTAAAGCGGATTCGAATACTTTTGCGAATGCTGAAAGCACCGCTACAGGGCGATAATCCTGGACATTGGAACTTATTTTACCTTTTGGCACCGGAACCACTCGTGTAACTTTCCAAAAGTCCGGAAACGTCGCCTCCGATAGGCAAAGGTTATATATATGCAAGAGCGGATCTTCCAGAACTGCACGACAGTCCTTAACAACGAACCCCGGTATCCCGTCCGGCCCGGCCGACGTCTTGGCGGGCAGGCGAGCCAGCGCGCGGTGCACGTCGTCGCGGCTGAGCGCGGTGAGATGCACGCGCGCCGCCGCGCCCGCCGCCGCCGCGTCCGCCGCCATCGCGTGCGGGACACTAAGGCTTGCCGGGCTCTCTGCATACACAGAACTGAAAAACTTTGAAAACGCATGAGCGGTTTCCTCTTCCGATAGTACCGATCCGTTCTCACTGATGATAGATTTATTTAAATTACCCCTTTTCGATTTAACAAATTGCCAAAATAATTTCGGTTCCTTCGATAATAAATATTGAATGCGGTTTTCGTAATTTCGATTTGCAACCCGTAAATCTATCTTTAATTTAGCCCTAACCACTGAGAACTTATCGTAATCACATTGTGCACCTGTCCTTTTGAACAACCTATGTAGTTTAGCTTTTAGAGCAATGTCGCGTTTTATTTCAGGTGTATACCACTCGGGATATGAATACCTAGGGCAGCCTGAATAACGCTTTTTCTGAGGAACGCAGTCATCTACTATACTATTTATGATAGTGTAAAAGTAATTGAGAGCTTCATTTGAATCTTTAATGCAATAGAGGTCGGTCCAGTCAGTCAGTAATAACTTAGTATATAGGAATGAAAAATCTGCTCGCCGAAAATTCCATTCACGTTTAAACGTGGTGTTTGTAATTGAGTTACGCTGCGGCGACGGCGGCGACGGCGACTCCACGCCCTCGTTATCGCTACCACGGATGCAACACAGTGTCACTTCCAATGGAGGGTGGTGCGCATCTTCACTCACAAGAGGCTCACTAGACAGCGTTACGCTCTCACACATGCCTTTCAAAGCACCAAGGACTAGGTCTAGGCAGCGGTCGTTTTTATTTAAGATAGTATTCATCTGGCTGACTCCACAATAAGCTTTAAAATATTCATAATAATTAATTACATCTATTGAACAAGAATGCATATTAAAATCCCCTACAACTAACAATTTATTTTTATATTTAAAAGATAATTGCTCAATAATTTCAAATAATTTAAAATAATTGTAATTAGTGCTTTTAGGAGGGATATATACAACACATATTACGAACAAAAACCGATTTTTTCGAATTACCCTCGCTGAAATTATTTCAAACGAGTAATCGTCGACGCTCGTGTCTCCCGGCACCTGCACTCGGCGGATTTCGTAATCGGGCGTGGCCACTAACATCGCGCCGCCCATCTTTCTCCCGTCGTTGCGATCACACCGAAGAATTTTGTATCCAGTGGGAACCAATTCGGCGTCAAAAATAGATTCAGTACAACTCGTTTCGGTGATAGCGAACAATACTGCAGACGATGTTAAAATATTATTTTTAAATTCTTCCAACTTAGTTCTAAGTCCTCTCACGTTTTGATAAAACACATATACAACACAATACATCAACGGATAGTACGGATAAACGCCATAAAGCTTTAGATATAAAAATCTAATGAATTTATTTTGTATTTTCTCCACCATGGAGCGATATTTCACTTCATGTGGAGACCAGATGACCGCATTAAACTCCAATTTACTTCGTACCAGTGAATTGTAGAGAGCTTTTATAGCATCTATATTCGAGAACTGTCGGGTTGTACGTAATACAAATCCGAGTGTCCTAAATGCTTTTTTACAAATGTCTACAATGTGATTACGAAACGACAAGTCTGAGCTAAAAGTAACTCCGAGATCCCTAATTTGCTGCACCCGTGACAGCACTACTCCGCTCAACTCGTACTGCTGGTGGTGTGGATTACGTTGCCTACTGTACGTGATAGTAGCACATTTATTTAAGTTGAGTTGCAATTTATTCGCCTGGCTCCATTGGTCTATGGCATTAACGTCTCTTTGGAATTTCCCATAATCGTCTAGAGTGTTTATTGGTAGTACCAATTTCATGTCATCGGCGAAAAGAAGACAAGTCGCGTGTTTCACTACTTTCGGAAGATCGTTAACCATAATTAAAAACTCCAAAGGTCCCAAGTTACTACCCTGGCTAATTCCCGAGTGAGTAGGGTACTCGTGAGAATTACATCCATTAAAACTAACATACTGACGTCGGTTTCCGAGATAGCTGGCAAACAGATGAAGGGAATGAGGTGTGAATCCCATTTTAGCCAACTTTATGAGCACAACATCTCCATCCACCGTGTCAAATGCTTTTTTAAAGTCGAAGTACGCCGCATCAACACTTTTGCCCGAATCGACATGAGGGACCACATGAGACATGAAGTTCAACAGGTTGCTAGTTGTACTATGCGCGGGCCTAAAACCGTGTTGACAATCTGACATTATGCCCGATATTTCGCGATATATCCGCTGTTGCAACGCAGATTCGAAAACTTTTGCAAAAGCAGATAGAATAGCCACCGGGCGGTAGTCTTCAACGCTGGAACTAGTCTTTCCCTTCGGTACCGGCACCACACGCGTAACCTTCCAGCTATCCGGGAACGTAGCCTCTGCTAGGCACAAGTTATAAATAAAAAACAGCGGCTCCTCTAATACTGCCCGACAGTCTTTGACAACGAACCCCGGTATCCCGTCCGGCCCCGCCGACGTCTTGGCGGGCAGGCGAGCCAGCGCACGGTGCACGTCGTCGCGGCTGAGCGCGGTGAGATGCACGCGCGCCGCCGCGCCCGCCGCCGCCACGTCCGCCGCCATTGCGTCCGCGACGCTAAGACGCGACGGGCTCGTTGCATACACGGAACTGAAATATTCTGAAAATTCCTGACAGCTGTCCTCTTTTGAAAGCACAGTTCCATTTTTACAAATAGTCGGTTGGATTAGACTTTGCCGTTTGGATTTTACCATTTTCCAAAATAGTTTAGGCTCCCTGGATAGTAAATATTGAACCTTATTTTCATAATTTTCCTCTGCAATACGTAATTTTACTTTTAACTCAGACCTCAACGCGGAGAACATTTCGTAATCACATTGTGACCTACTTATTTTATACATTTTATGTAATTTGGCTTTAAGAGCTATGTCGCGTCTTATTTCAGGAGTATACCACTCAGGATACAAATACCTGGGGCAACCTGTATAACGCTTTTTTTGTGGAACACAGTCATCCAAAATCTTATTTATTATAGTATAAAAACAATTGAGAGCTTCCACTGAGTTATTTATAAAATATAGGTCAGTCCAGTCCGTCATTAGTATTTTTGCATATAATGCAGAAAAATCTGCTTTCTTAAATGCCCATCCCTGCCTACAAGCAGTTTTTGTTCTCGTTTCCTCTCTAAAAATCTCTCGCTGTAACGACGACGTTGGTGTTGAGTAAGATCGAGATCGCGTACCACTGGCTACCCCTTCCTCACCGCTACCGCTGAACTGACGCAATGTCACGTCTAACGGTGGGTGATGAGTATCTATACTTACAAGCGGCTCGTTAGATATCGATATGTCCCGACAAATGCCATCCTCGCTACATAGAACCAGGTCCAAACATCGTTCATTTTTATTTAATACTAGCTGTGCCCGCGACTTCGTTCGCGTGATTGTCGAGAACAAAAAAACGTCGTTTAGTTAAGAGTATATCACCTTTTTGAAATAAAATAAAGAACCAATGAAATCTAATGCGCACACTTATTGTGATGTAGGAACTATTGAGTATTTTATAATGATATTTAATTAATTACAGTAGCCATTATCCAGTTGAAATAATAAAAGGTCGTAACTGTGTGTATCTCATTTGAATTAGTGT
This sequence comes from Bedellia somnulentella, assembly GCA_963576735.1. Lineage (NCBI taxonomy): Eukaryota > Metazoa > Arthropoda > Insecta > Lepidoptera > Bedelliidae > Bedellia > Bedellia somnulentella. The sequence continues at coordinate 1,179,274 of OY755195.1, forward strand.
TTATTTAGATACAGTTACACTGTTAGCCAAAGATTATGGATCGCTACCTTGTACGATCCTAGCAGAGCTGCATAATGCATCAATATATATTTTTTTTAACACTTCGGAATTTTGCATATAGATCATATATCAATCCCGCCCGATTTCGGCCACAGCAAGTTCTGGTATCCGGCTATTAAGAGTGTGTTCATGTGCTCTCATATGACTGACATAGCCAATCTTTCCGACAAATGTTCTATGACGTATGTTGAAAAATCAGTACCCCTCCAATATATAGGTAGTTATTTATTGATGGCCGCAGGTGGTCGGGCCTTGAGCTCATCACTCTTTGCTTCGAGCTCATCACGTCTTTTCCTTCCGAAAAGAAATATTAACCGGTTGACAGGAAGGGGGTGAAAACTAAATTACTAAATTTCACTCAAGAAAGAATAAAACAAACGGGGTAAGCTAAATAAAACCGCTCAAAAAAGGTACTTTACTATTATTAGGGTTTACGGTTGTTGGTTGTACTATGATAATACATACATACATATACTCACGGCTATATTTCCCTAGAAGGGGTAACCAGAGCTAAGGAATTATAAATTCCTCAGCCACTTTTGGAAGTTGAGTGAGGAAAAGATGATAAGAATAAAGGTTTTTGGTGATGGGTCTCCAACCGCATCGCCCAAAAATCCAATAAAAAGCCCCAATACACTTAGTCGCCTCTTACGACACCCGTGGGTTAAAAAGGGGTAGCGACATTCTAAGCCGGCACTACACGGCAATGATAATACATTGAATTAAATCGATTTATCAGTGGCATAATATGCACTGTAGTAGCTGTGTAGTATCGGCTTAGAATAGCACTACCCCATTTCTTCCGGTGGATGTACGTAAGAGGCGACTAACGGTGTTGGGGGTTTTTAAGGAATTTTTGGGCGATGCGGTTGGAGACCCATCACCAAAAACCTTTATTTTACTATCTTTTCCCCACTCAATTTTCCAAAAGTGGCTGAGGAATTTCTATTTCCTTAGCTCAGGCTACCCCTTCTAGGGATTTATAGTCGTGAGTATATGTATGTATAATATGCAAATATAACTAAATTAAGGTTAGTCACTAAGGTCACTACATCATTTTAGTGTTTAAAAAAGTAGAACTTAAAAGATGTCTTATGTTTCTGGTGTTTAATACATACATACATACATATTCTCACGCCGTTAGTTTCCATTGGGGTAGGCAGAGACTATCGATCGCCACTTTGTACATGACACTTTTTTTATCGCCAATGTGGAAGGTAATGTTAGTAGAGGACGACCTCGGAGGACACATTTGGATCAAATAGAAAACGTGCTCAAAAAGGCAGGTGTCCGCAGTATGAAGAATAAAAGAGCATGTATGAAATGATTGATGGATGTAAACGAAGCCAGAGAGGTTTGGTGTTTAATGTAGACCAAAATTCAGTTTTTTATTATAAACGTTCACGAAAACTGGTTGTGAAGTGACGTGCATTTGAAGAATGGCTAAGAATTTCAAAATTATGCTCACCAAATTGGATTTATTAATAGGCAGACTATTTACATAATATATTGATATTAATAAGCCTAATTTAAGAAACTAAGTAAAGATAATATTTAAAAGCATTTCAGTTATTTTCATAGTCGGCGAATTCACTTGACATTGGCAGCTTGTATTAATTTCGTTAGCGTTTCCCTAGCTTGTTTCCTGTAGCTTTTATTACTTTAACCGACTTTAAAATAAGAAAGGGGTTAAAGGGGCTAAAAAAATGCAAATTTTATTTTTGCTTTATTTTATTTTGGTTCTTTATTTTATTTTTGCACACAGCCATCTATCGGACTTTGGATTCCAACTATCAACATTAGTTCTATATTTAGACTTAAGATGTCGTTGCAAGTACTATACTGAATTGCGTAACGTAATATTTTTCTTCTTGAACTCACAAAATTAATCATATCTTTTGATAGAGTGAACCGATTTCGATGAAACAAAAACTAAGTTATACCTCAAGTTACGTTTAATTTTTGTATATAAACATTTTCAGCATTGAATTCGTAGATTTTACGTTTTGCGCGCACAAACAAACATATAAACAGACAAACAGACAAACAGACAAAAAATTAAAAAATGATGGAAATGGGTTCTGTTACTTATCTGTTCACACGCTGGCTATTTTTTTTTTCAATTTCTTCAATGTACAAAAATTACTTTTCTACAGATTTATTATATGTATAGATTGTATTTAGCTGGCTGAATCCACAATACGCTAATATATATTCAAAATAATTGACTACTTCTGAAGAACAAGAATAAAGATTAAAATCGCCTATTACCAACAATTTATCTTTATACTGTACAGACATTTTTTCTAAGATTTCAAACAATTTAAAATAATGATAATCACTACTTCTTGGTGGAATGTAAACAACACATATCACAATCATAAACTTATTTTTTCTAAATACCCTCGCAATAATAACTTCAAATGAGTAATCGTCAATGTTCGTGTCGCCCGGCACCTCCACTCGGCGGATCTCGTAATCGGGTGTGGCCACTAACATCGCACCACCCATTTTGCGATTATCGTTTCGATCACACCTTAATACGCTATAACCAATAGGGAAAAATTCAGAATCGAAAATGGACTCAGTACAGCCTGTTTCAGTTATTGCGAATAGGTCAGCTCGTGAACTCAAAACAGTAGTTTTAAACTCTTTTAGTTTCGTTCTGAGGCCTCTCACATTCTGATAAAATAAACTATAATGTTTTATGGGTTTGTTCCTTTTCCTACTGCTTTCGAAACCAAATCCATTCGGCTAGTTTAACATCCTTGGGCCATTTATCTGAGTCACAAACATTATCGTACTGCGATTCAGGGACTCCGATCAAATACAGCCCCGGATCTAGGGGGGGGCAAACCGGGGCACCTGCCCCGGGCGGCAGTTTCAGAGGGCGCCAAAATCAGTTTAGTACATTCTGTATAGTTATAGCCTAATTGGCAATACTGATAACGTACGTATCACTGCCGGGGATTCCCCCGTATGTCACATGTAGAACTAGAGGCTACACGAACCGAGCCGAATAACCCTTAACACCAAGGGACGATCGTTGTTTAGTTTATTTTAGATTGCGTGTCCGAGTAATTAGTAAAATGAAACAACAAAGAGCCTAGATGAAAACTTGGACTTCCTCAGTGGTCACGCATTTTTAATTATGTCGACTGATTATCTGCAGAAACATGGATCCGATCTAGCTCGAAAATATTCAAAAGACTTGAATGCAGTTGATTTTTGCCAGGAACTTTCTATATTCAAAGACTTAGTAACGGAAATTGATGAAAAATCAAGTGCATTTGACCTGTTACAACATCTGTGTAAGAATGACTTGCAAGAAGCGTTTCCTAAAGTTAGTATAGCTTTGAGGATATACTGCACATTACCGACGACATCTGGCAGCTGTGAGCAAAGTTTCAGCAAACTGAAAATAATTAAAAACTATATGCGTTCAACAATGAGCAAAGAACGTTTATCTGGCCTCACGATTCTAGCTATTGAAAATAAAACTGCCTTTGAGACGGACTTTGATGAGCTAATAGATTCTTTCGCGGAAAAGAAAGCACGCCGTGTAAAGCTGTAGTAAGATAAAAGAGAAAAAAAAACGATGAGGAAAATTAAAAAGAATGCCTTGAATATCGGGAGCGTTGTTAATTTTTGTTGTTATATTTAATTTGATGTCACACTAAAGAAATACTTATTAGTAATAAATAATAAAGAGTACAAAATTATTAAAGAGTATTCTTTCGACCACCAAAAATGCCACTTAGTGTTAATCAAACGCTCACGAGAGGGGGCGCTATATCAAGTTCTTGCCCCGGTTCGAAAAAATCGTAGATCCGGGGCTGATCAAATAGGATACATAATCACGTTCCGTTTTATGTTTTATTTTATCAACTTTGATATCTTTTTGTGTCCCTATTAAATTCTCTAGGTGTAATTTCATGTTTTCATCGGTGGTGGACTTTTTCAACCCCCAAACATGTAAATATTTTTTTTGTTCCACTCCTTCAATTCCATTGATAGAAGAACCTCCCCCCTTTATTATATTTGTTCTCTCGAACTTATTAATAGTTTTCTTCTTTTTGACTTCAGTCCAGCCTTCACTTTCCTGTTGATGTGTAACGATTTTACCCACTCCATTTTTTAATTTCCTGGCCACAGCTGCATAGTTACTGACTGCGTTCGCGCTATCTTCCCGTCCCTGTCTTGCGCTCTGTGATTGCATCTGCGCAGGCGCGGCCGCCGCGTCTGTCAGTGATTCCACGACTGTTCCGCTTGGTGGTAATGGCTGCCGTTTGTTTACCTTGGATGCTATGACGGGTGATTCGAGATGGTGTTGTGATTTAGAGAACTCAGTGTTTCCTGTATATTTAGCTAACTCTGTTTTGAGATGGTACACCTCATTTTGCAACTTATGGCATTCCTTTTTTGCGTTTTCTAATTGAAAACGCAAAAAAGGTTACTAAAGGTTACTAAGGTAACTATATAAAATCGTTCCGTTACTGACTCACTAACAGACAGCGCACAGCCTTAACGACTATACCTAGAGAGCTGAAATTGAGTGGGTAAATAGTTTTAGTGCTTAAATCGAACACTAAGAAAACAAGTCCAAGAATTCCTACGGGAACGGGAATTATACTATAATTATAAAACTTTCCCAATTTCGATTGTACATACATACATATAGTCACGGATATAAATCCCTTAACGGGGTAGCCAGAGCTTTGGAATGAGAAATTCCTTAGCCACTTTTGGAAGTTGATTGGGGAAAAGATGGTAATAATAAATGTTTTTGGTGACGGGTCTCCAACCACATCGCCCAAAAACCACTTAAAAAGCCCCTATACCCTTAGTCGCCTCTTACGATCACCCACGGGTAGAAAGGGGTAGTGTTATTCTAAGCCGACACTACACGGCAATTTCGATTGTATTACGTTGAAATTTGGTATAAAGACCCCTGAACATATATTAATGTGCATTACAAAAGTATAACCAGAATTTCTTATGGGAACGGGCATTACCACTGATTGAAGATTCTTTGAAACTTCCATAATATCAATTTTTATGAAGTTGAAATCAATAAATAAATTAATGATTTAAATCTTTTTGTTCATGAAAACCTCATGTGAGGATTATTCCTAATAAATAAAGAATAAATAAAGGAAAGAAAAACTTCGACTCAGGCGGGAATCGAACCCGCGACGTCGGGTATACGCCCCGCCCGTATAGAAGAATTTCGCGCTGGCAGCCATTGACACGGTAGCTCAATTGGCAGAGCGTCGGGGCGTATACCCGAGGTCGCGGGTTCGATTCCCGCCTGTGTCGAAGTTTTTCTTTCCTTTATTTATTAGATAAATGAATGCCCATTGCAAAATAAAGTGTACGATGAAACTTCTCTAATCTTAACTCCATCTATTTCATATATGTGTCAAATAGTTAATGTCATTGTAAAAACTCAGATAAAGGCATATGAATTTGGATTATGGCGGTGTAGCGTTGCTGAGGTTGTCTCAAAATAACTATTCCATGCGGACGAAGTCCCGTTCAAAAGGTAGCTAAACATAAGTCGGGCCCATTTTGTTAAATATATATATCTTATCGTTGGATGAATACAATTAAATAAACGCTGCTAAATTAAGCTCTCTGTTCCTCTGAAAACTTTTTACGCAGGCTGAACCCAGAACTTAATCAATTACTATCAGCATAACTACTACGAGCGCACTTCTTACTCGAAATCGAGTGGAATAAAACAGCCATCTCTTTCGCACTTACTTGTCATCTCATTCTAATCGATATCGTGACGATAAAATAGCTCTCGTGTTAGGCCTCCAGCTAGTTTATAATTTAGTTGGATGTTACTAACAAAGAGATCGAACAACTTACACTAACGAGGTCCGATAAGTGAGTCGAAAGCTGATTAAAACTTTAATCCCTCCTGCAGATACCGTGACTTATTGGTCAGTTTCATTACTCCCTCTATTGGGACCAGTTCATTATAATGAAGGGTTTATAAAGTTGAAGACAAAAGAGCATTACATTAAATTAGAATACGGAATACGCACAACTATGAGAGTTTTAGTTTAGTTTATTGCCGTGTAATGCCGGCTTACAATGTCAATACCCCTTTCTACCTACGGGTGTCGTAAGACACGACAAAGCGTATGGGAATTTTTAAGTGTAATTAAAACAACTTATGACTTTCGGATATTTTAATCGCGTGTTATGACATGGTTTTTTAAAGCCCGACGTTTCGAAAACTTTTCAGTTATCATGGTCACGGGAAGACTGAGGTGTTATTTGTCATTATACAGTACTATAAAATTATTAATACTAACTACCTTCACAAAATTTAAGTTATATTTGCGTTTAATATTTGCTAAGTACGAAAAGAGCTAATGTTATCTGGAGTCTTGCTAGTGTTCTTCTCTTGCTTGGTTGTGTTAATGATCGGGTTCCAAGCAGGTGGTAATTGCCAACCATCATTCATCTCTAGTGAAGTTTGGATGTTTCTTTATTTCAAAAGATTCGCGTATTCTAGGTATCATTCGATTCTCTTTTGCAAGAGTTGTAGGTTTGTCAAAACGCATGTGGTGGTTTGGCTTATCGAAGGTGTGTTCACACAAAGCAGATCTTCCAGTACGCCTATTCATATCAGCAATATGTTATGTCCTGGTTTATTTATACTTGCAAAATACCTCTTATCTCCTTGGAGGTTCACTAGTGTGCTAAAAATATGAACCTCTTTCCGTAGTAGGGAAATAACTTATTTATCTACTACGCGACTCGTTAGTTCCATAGTTACATAGCAAAAATAAAACAAAGTATCTACGAAACTGCTCGTAGCGTTGATTTCGTAGACGGCGTTCAATGTACAGTCGAATACATTAGTAGCTATAAATTGCAAATTATTTTTCTATTGTATAGCGACTAATATGTTTGACTATACTAAAAACATTCAAATATGCATTTATATATAAACATAAACATAAACGTTCACGCCGAATATCCCCGAAGGGGTTGGCAGAGGTACTAATACTTCTGAACATCACGTGACTTTGTCACCTGGTGTTCAGAGTACCCACGTTTTGCATGGACAGTGTACTCACGTGATAGGGGGCAGGCCTATCGCCGTTTTGTACGAATACACTGTCACATGACTAAGTACAACTCAGCCATGTGGGTTTCCTCACGATGTTTTCCCTCACCGTTAACAAACATGATAAATTAACCACACGTATGTCTTTAGAAAAGACAAATTGGTGTAGGCCCGACCCAGGATTTGAACACTAGTCGTAACTTTATATACGCATTTATGATATGCTATTTGTATGTGTGCCTGTATGTTAATAATTTGGACAAATCTATGATAAGTAAGTAATCTTTCGAACAAATATTATAATTAAAACAACTATTGATTTTCGGATATTTTAATCGCGTGTTATTACATTGTTTTTAAAGCCCGACGTTTTGAAAACTTGGTCAGTTATCGGTCAAATATTAGCTGAGTACTGCTCATTGAACTTCATTAACATACATATAGTCCCCATTTCAAGGATTTATTATTAGGTTAATAACAACATTAAGGGCCTCCCCGCATTTTGCAGCTATTGCGCTCACTCTTACGTCAAATTTACTGAGAGTGACAGGGACGGAAAAAACACGCGCGCAGGATAAATGTAGTTTATTTAGTTTTATTGAATAACTATAATGTTTAAATGAAAAGTTAAACATCAAAGTTACAGATCTTAAAGCTACGCGTATATAGACACATAATGAGTTCACATGTATGTAATGCCAGTGGAGCCTATCCGGTTTTTATGAAAACAAAGCATGTTCCAATTAAATTTTTTTCATCATATTTTTCAACAAATTATTAAAATGTTAAACATCAAATTTTAACACCATGAACTAATCACCAACATATATTTTATTCATGTCATATCAATATCATCAAATCAGACTTTATAGAATTTTTCCGGGGACGCCCTTAATACAAAATGGTTAACGGACGGAAAGATACTCCGTGCAGTGTCGTTAGAACTGACAAACTCTCCCCATTCTTACATAGCAGGAGTATATAACATACGAGTATGGGATCAAGTAGGTTATACACATACATACATATACTTACGGCTATAAATACCTAGAAGGGGTAGCCTGAGAGAGCTAAAGAATTAGAAATTCCTCAGCCACTTTTGAAAGATGAATAGGGAAAAGATGGTAAATTAAAGGTGGTTGGTGATGGGTCTCCAACCGCATTATCCAAAAATCCCTTAACAACCCCAATACCGTTAGTCCCTCTTACGTTCACCCACCTGGAGAAATGGGGTAGTGCTATTCTAAGCCGACACTACGCAGCAAAATAATATAGCAGTTGTAAAATATCAATTTAAATTTGTAATAAAAAATACAGCTGTGTAGTGTCAGCTTCGAATAACACTACCCCATTTCTTTCCTTGGGTGTAGAGGCGCATAAGGGTATTGGGGCTTTTCAAGGGATTTTTGGGCGATGCGGATGGAGACCTATCACCAACAACCTTTATTTTCCTATCTTTTCTCCACTCAACTTTTAAAAGTGGCTGAAGAGTTTCTTATTGCTCAGCTCTGACTACCCCTAATAGGGATTTAGAGCTTTGAGTAAATGTAGGTATGTATACAGCGTGTTAGTTTGACGACGATTGTTACTTCAATATTAATTCTTATATTAAAGTTTAATGCTTAATATTCACCATATGAAATAAACAAAAAGATTAAAACCGCTTTAGCAGAAAAACTTACTTTCTCCATCAGATGGAAAACTGTGGTTATCTACACTAGCCTAGCGCACATACTCCTACCCGTATAATGTCTCACCCACACACAGAGAACAGCGGGCGCGTCATGTGACCATCTAGTCTTGCGCACACTTGCTCGTGACCGTATAAACCGCACTATGACAGCAATGCAATTTTTTTTTGAATTTCGCGGATATGTTTGATTTTTCTTTGAACTTATCGCCGCGCCTGGTTAGGCTGTGGTCTTAGTCGCCTCGTATTTCAATCCAGTATTAAATATGGGGTAGTGTAATTCAAACATTTTCAAGTAAAAAGATTGATGGATGTAAACAAAGCTAGAGAGGTTTGCCAGGATCGTACGAAGTGGCGATCGATAGTCTCTGCCTATCCCAATGGGAACTAATGGCGTGAGAATATGTATGTAAAAAATCTATCTCTATTAATTAACACCGACGATTATAACAAAACTGTCGTCCTAAATAATCAGCTACCGCTATTTTTGTTTTACTTTACATCTCTGCCTCCCCAAAGGGTAGTAACGGCGTGAGTATGTATGTAATGTATGTACTTCATGAGCGTAAGATAATAAAGTTAAAAACAAATAGAGACCCTCGAAACGATGCATTTACGTGGCATAAAATAAAGTGCGCAAGAGATACCTATTCATTCATTAACCGACATCGAAATTGGAGGAGTTCCTGGTGTTTACTAAACTCTCTCGGGGCTAAAGGGCTATATATATATATATATTATTATTATTATTATTATTTTTTAAAGCGTTGCCCACCACTTAAGAAACATCTAAATTGATAGGTAACTGTTATTCTGAGACGGCCTGTACGATAGAGAGGATAGTAGAAATAAAAATAAAACTTATAAATATTATTTTTATTTAATAACTTAACTTATTTACACATTATATAGTTTAAGTACGTACAATAAATATTTAATAATCATAGCACAAAAACAAGCTAAGCAAGTTGAATAAAAAGATCACATGTCTATATAAATTTAGCTTAAATTGACCCAATACAACGCAATTCTATTAGGTTAATCGTCAAAAATGAAGCATTTAATTTTTGTAAAATATTTATTAATCGAAGCTAAATCCCTGATTAATAGGCAAAGCTTCTAATAGTCCAAGATCCCGGTGCCCCCAGACGTTACTTATTTTCTCATAAGAAATATAAATGGGATAAAGTAGTGTTAGTACGTACTTTGAGTGTGTGCATACCTGCTACCTTGGGTCGACGGCCAATTCATAGGTACCAGGTGCTAAAGGTAGATAAATACAGTGCTGATTTTTCTTAAATTCTCAGTGCTGATTTTTACATATGTTTTAGATATTGTTGTTAAAAATTAATAATTATTGCCAGACACTTTCCATCGGCGCTTACCCTTACCAGACGCTTTAAAGCTTCAAAATAAATAACATATTCTTACTTACAATCTCACTCTTGATTTTTATGTATGATACTTGGGGAACTATTTGAACACCCCTGGTCAGCAGCCAGACCAATTGGAGGGGTCAAACATCCCCCCAGACACACATAAAGTGTCGCTAAAATTCTGCTCTGTTCGATATAATCAAGAGAGATTAAAGATTCGTTACATACAAAATGGAATCGAACCTGAAGATTTCAAGGTATTTTAAAGAAATCTGGGTTGAGAAAATTTTAAAAGTACTTACTAACACTACTTTATCCCATTTATATTTCTTATGAGAAAATAAGTAACGTCTGGGGGCACCGGGATCTTACTCTATAATATTGTTTTAATGTTTTATGAACCATAATATCCTTCTTCTATGAACACCTTTCAATAAATTTTGTGTCAAATACAGTAAAGTTACTAGAAGTATGCACTCAACACGAATTAATATAAATGTCCTCTCTTGTATAATATCGTATAATAGTGCAATGTGTGTGTAAAACTAAAAGAAATCATTCATATAAATAACATCCATTCTTTCATACATTTCACTAACATGATAACCATTGTCTTTTCTTGCAGATCGATACATACATACAATCACGACTTCAGAGCTTAAAATTGTATATTTCTCTGTCATTTTTAGTTTAATTGTAGTTTGCTGTGTAGTGTCGGCTTAGAATAGCACTACCCCATTTCTTCCGGTGGGTGTACGTAAGAGGCGACTAACGGTATTGGGCTTTTAAGGGATTTTTGGGCGATGCGGTTGGAGACCCATCACCAACAACCTTTATTTCATTATCTTTTCCCCATGCAACTTCCAAAAGTGGCTGACGAATTTCTAATTTCTTGGCTCTGGCTACTCCTTCTAGGGATTTAAAGCCGTGAGTATATGTATGTATGTATGTATGTTTTAGTTTATCTAATGTTATTTATATATTTTTTATTTTGTCTTTCAATTTCAAAAGTTTAGCCACTATCACGTAAAACATTTGATACTAGTCTTCGAAAATCATGTCACAGAATATGACGTGATACAAACATACCTTAATGAACTACGAGATGGTGTTTAAACTTCTATTTGTTTTTACCCGACTACTTAAAAAGAGAATTATAAATGCGAACACTAAGTAAATTTTTATACTATAAAATGGTATTTGAAAAAAACCAACGATTAAATCATTTATCATTAACTATTTTTTTTTAATGATCCTATTAATATTATAAAGGCGAAAGTTTGTAAGTATGGATGTATGGATGTATGGATGTTTGTTACTCTTTCACGTAAAAACTACTGAATGGATTTGAATGAAACTTTACCAGAATATAGCTTATACATCAGAATAACACATAGGCTATAGCTTATACATCAGAATAACACATAGGCTACAATTTTTGAGGTTTTATTAAATTAATTAAAAAAACGCCTTAAGCTTTGTCATAAGCAAATTTGACAGTACGATGTCTGTCGGGTCAGCTAGTATTAAATAAAGTAATTGAATAAGTTTCATGTTAGCTTTTCTTTTCTTTAATTCCTGGCGATTTCAGTAATATAATACAGTATAGAAGCTCTCCCTTATACCGAAAAGAGTAGCAATGTGTTCTGCAAAATCACGTCATATTTCATCACATGAACTCCAAGCACATGATAAAAGGCGAACCTACATATACCTACTATACATTATACAATACAATATATATATTTAGGCAGCACAAACGTTATCTAGTGGTCTCAAATCCAGTTGAATGTCATCTGACTGCAATTCGGAAACTAGACTGCGTAATCTGAAAAAAAACAGATATTAAATAACATGTGAAAAGTGTGGTGTGAAAGATGATATTGTAAGGAAGATAGAAAAAGGAATGTTGAGATGGTTTGGCCACAGAGAGGATGGATGACAGTAAATTGGTAAAAGGGATCTATAGAGCTAGTGTGGATGGTAATGTTAGTAGAGGACGACCACGGAGAACACACTTGGACCAAATTGAGAGTGTGCTCAAAAAGGCTGGCGTCCGAAGTATGAAGAATAAAAGAGCATGTATGAAAAGATTGATGGATGTAAACGAAGCCAGAGAGGTTTGCCAGGATCGTAAGAAGTGGCGATCGATAGTCTCTGCCTACCCCAATGGGAACTAATGACGTGAGTATATGTATGTATGTATTAAATAACATACATACATACATATACTGTGCTGTGTAGTGTCGGCTTAGAATAACACTACCCATTTCTGCCGATGGCTGTAAGTAATAGGCGACTAACGGTATTGGGGCTTTGAAGGGATTTTTGGGCGATGCGGTTGGAGACCCATCACCAACAACCTTTATTTTGCCATCTTTTCCCCACTCTACTTTACAAAAGTGGCTGAGGAACTTCTAGTTCCTTAGCTCTGGCTACCCCTTCTAGGGATTTATAGCCGTGAGTATATGTATGTATGTACATACCATACCTTTACTACAACCTTTATTCCACCATCTTTTCAACACGCAACTTCCAAGAGTATTTGAGGAATTTCTGATTGCCTAGCTCTGGCTACCCCTTTCAAGGGATTCAAAGCCGTGAGTATATGTTTGTATGTATGTACATACATTAGGGTGTTTCATTTTGACTAAGTTCACAAATTTTCGCTCGTCCCCCGGGTCCATGTATAACAAAAATTATATATGCCAAATATTATTGAGATTGGTCAATAATTAAAGGTTGCACAAATTTCTCACTTTTGCATACTATGGACATTATTTCTATACATAATTCTGCAAAAGTGACCAAAGTGTGCAACCTCTAAATATCATCCTATCTTCTTAAAATTTGGCATATATAGTTTCTGTAAGACATAGCCCCGGATGGCAAGCAAAAACTGGAGAAATTTAACAAAAAAAAAATAGCATACAAAAATGAAACACCATTACGTAAAACACTGTTAAACTAGATTTCTCATGATGTTTAACCTCCGTTAACATCATTAACTAAAAAACCGGTATTGTCATTGTTAAGCCGCACTATCATAACATAGTGCTGCGCCTTTCCCAAAGGGTTGGTAAAGAATATAATTAAAAGGACTGTATTTTATAGGTGGCGACATCTGGTGTAAAAGTATGTACATTAAAACCATCAGAGGCATATTGATATTGATATGTTAAGTTAGATTTACTATTGCTCAACAGATGTCGCTAGTAAATTACGTAATAAAGAATATTCTCGATCAATGTAAAACAACCGTTAGGAACATTAGAACTTTCTGTTTCTTCCAGAAACATTCGAATTAATAAAGTACCGTTTTAACGGTCGATTGCTATGTATTCTAGAAGCTTCCGCTATTGTTGTACAGAGGGCACTTGTAATGCCCAATTATTCAAATGAACACAATTAATACAGAACTTGAAGAGAACACAAGCTAGTTTCACTATTCCTGGACACTGAACCTCCCGGACAGAGGACGTCGGCGCCTTCCCACCTCTACGAGTAACCATTTGGCGCCCAACGTAAAAAGGAAGAAAAGTAAATACCTGAGAGAAAATAGCTGGAATCCTGCTGAGACTACGTCGTTTTTTTGAGACCGAAAAACCACCGAAGGAGAAGATTGAGAAGCTACCAGGATTGTGAGAGGGCTAAGTATCGGCCTGAAATCGTGAGTTGGTTGTTTTTTCCTATGTTTCCTCATTCCTTTAGGGTTAACTCTGTCTGGGAGGTTATGTTGTATTTGTAATTGAATTCCTCTTTATTTCGTTAAAATCTCGTTTAGACCGCTTATGTTTATCGCTGTGTTCATTTAAACCGTGTTTATTGTCATTTTATTGCTATACCGTTCTAAAATTTATACCGTTACCCGTTAAAAAGAGGAAGGCGTCGTAAACGCCTTTCGATTAGATATACTAAATATCTATCCGCGAATAACGTGTCTTAGTAGCTTGAAAAGAGGAAGGCGTCGTAAACGCTTTTCGATCAGATATACTAAATATCTATCCACGGATAACGTGTCTCAGCTAAAAGAGGAAGGCGTCATAAACGCCTTTCGATTAGATATACTAAATATCTATCCGCGAATAACGTGTCTTAGTAGCTTGAAAAGAGGAAGGCGTCGTAAACGCTTTTCGATTAGATATACTAAATATCTATCCACGGATAACGTGTCTCAGCTAAAAGAGGAAGGCGTCATAAACGTCTTTCGATCAGATATACTAAATATCTATCCACGAATAACGTGTCTTAGCTCGGGATGAGTGTCCTAAACACTAATCCCGCGGGTGAAATGTACCAAGAATGTGACGAAGAAGGTCCAACAATAGAACCTGAAGGTCACAAATTAAAAATCCTTAAAAAACAGCGATCTACTTGTAAACTGAAACTCACTTTATTTAAAAAGTGGGTCAGCACCTCCAAAGTAAAATTGAAACTTTAAGTGATAACTTAGATGAGGAATTAATTACTAGGAAATCTTATTATTAATAATATTATTATTTATAAAATAATTATTATAAATTAATTTCAATAGTTAAACGATTAATTAGTCAAAATCATGACGATATGTATAGCGTTGCTCACATATGAGGAGTTTTCAACAACACTTACCCAGATAGAGGGAATCCTAAATTCCCGACCTCTTTGTCCCATACCCAATTCCAATTCTGACAATTTCCCAACCTTAACACCAACTCACGTCTTATTGGGCCGATCACTGACAGCCCTCCCAGACCACGATCTGACTGATGTACCAGAATGTTTTGTCAACTCCACCAGATATACCAGAGCTTCTGACGGCGGTGGTCCAGCTTTATATCCTGGGAACATCGTGCCGGTCAAGGACAGCAGGACACCACCGTGTCAGTGCCGCCTGGGGAAGATCGAGCAAGCTCGCCTCGGGGCGGATGACGTCGGTCGAGTGGCTACCATTAAAACAGCGAACAGGCTTATAAAGCGGGCATTCAATAATACATGTCCGTTACCACTACCATCACAGTAAATTTGGGAAGTTGGATGCAGACTCAAGGGGTCATGAAGAATAAAATTTGAGCTTCTTATACCGAGGATTACTAATTGATAACGAAGTTTAAGAAGCCAAAAATTACCAGAATATATAACATTAAAGACTTATCCGTTCCAAGCTGATCATTAGACACGACGCCGACGAAGAAATCCCAAGGCCGGAAGTCCAGATGAAGAAAGAAAACATTTAGAATTAGTTAGATATAAGTTATGTTCCGTTTTTAATCAATTTATGTTTACCAATAAATCTTTATTATTCCTGTGTTTTAATTCAAAGTTAGATTAGTAAGTATAGGCTTGTCAGTTAGGTAGGCCAGGGTCATATATGTTACTTCACCATACCAAAAATACAGTGCCTTTTGTGGGGAACATGTTAAGCCGCACTATCATAACATAGTGCTGCGCCTTTCCCAAAGGGTTGGTAAAGAATATAATTAAAAGGACTGTATTTTATAGGTGGCGACATCTGGTGTAAAAGTATGTACATTAAAACCATCAGAGGCATATTGATATTGATATGTTAAGTTAGATTTACTATTGCTCAACAGATGTCGCTAGTAAATTACGTAATAAAGAATATTCTCGATCAATGTAAAACAACCGTTAGGAACATTAGAACTTTCTGTTTCTTCCAGAAACATTCGAATTAATAAAGTACCGTTTTAACGGTCGATTGCTATGTATTCTAGAAGCTTCCGCTATTGTTGTACAGAGGGCACTTGTAATGCCCAATTATTCAAATGAACACAATTAATACAGAACTTGAAGAGAACACAAGCTAGTTTCATTATTCCTGGATACTGAACCTCCCGGACCCCTGGACGTCGGCACCTTACCAGCTCTACGAGTAATCAGTCATACACTATGATAAAATAAATAACCCGAAAAAAAACCTGGATTCTTCCTGGCGATACCAATCCATTCCTTTTAGCTTTGCAATTGTGAGTCCATACAACAACCACAAGACAAGACGGAGTAATGTTACTCTCCACCTCTTCGAAGATCTACACTTATACATAATATTAAATAGCATAACTCACTCTGCCAGCTGTCTCGGTGTAACAAATACTGTGTCTTCATTCGCCAGTCCAGAGTTCGCCGGGCACTTTATTGTGCCCAGTTCTACCGCTTCAGTCGTGAGTGCCTGTGGGAGAAAAATACTTTAATTGAAGATCATTGTTGTTGTGTGAAAATGATTTGATTTAATTAATCAAAACACTTTTTTGTGCCGAACTACTTACTACTCTACTCTACTCAAAATAAAAACTTTAATTAATGAAATATATTCAGTGACTTTTGCGCCAAATTAATGAAAATAATAAAGTAATATCGCTTTTTCTTTTAATTTCCAATTTCAAAAGATGTTTTTCTAAATATATTTTTTTTTATCTTAAAAATTATGCGATGGCGAAAAACGTAGACCTGTTTATTACTCCAATGCATAATTTTATACCATAATTAAGGGAAAACATTAATCTTCTATAAAAAAAAATTATTTGTGTTTGTATTTTTTTATTTCATCAAATATATATTTTTTCCTATTCATTAAGTTATTTATAATACATATAATTACCCTACACATTACCTTAGTCAAATCATTGGCCGGGAATCTCTGAAAGTCTCCAAGCGCGCTCCTCCAAGGTCGGTACAGCAAGATTTGGTCCCGCACTGCGCTTTGTAGGAGCAGGAGACGCTCCTAAGTTAGAGAATATTAGAGATATCAGTATACAAACATTAACATAAATACATACATCGCACGCTTAATACTACAGTGACCTATATCAAAATTTTGATGAATTGAGTTACAATACTTCACAGACCTTAAAAAGCATGCTCTACAACATAGGCACGAGAAAACAACCGTATTCTCAACACAAAAAGGTTCAATTTCACTCATTACGGACCCACCGTACCACCGGCCGTACACCTGGTGGTATGGTGGGACTTGACCATACTACCGTAGGGATGTAGGAATTAATAATATCAGTTTAATTCATAGTTCATATACTATAAATAAACTGATACAAATCATAGATAAATTTATTAATTATTTCAAGTGTCGTTTCTATTGCTTACAAAAAATGCACTCTCCTATATTTGTGATAGCAACTTGTTGCATTTTACTAGGTAGTTGAACTTCTTGCGCAATATCAATATTTAAATGCATTCTCTTTTTATTAAAATATTTCTCGTTTGTCATTTTTTGTTGGTCTGAGTTATCATAATAAACTGAAGTTTATATTTGGGATTAAATAAAATGAAAATGGCATCAAACGAAATCAAATATATTAGAATTAATGGTGGAACGGCTCTTTTGTGTGATAAATATCGATATCATCGCCACAAAACCTACAAAAATGGTTCTACTATATGGAGATGTAGCTCATACTTGAGTAGCAAATGTTGTGGAACTATAACTGTTGAACGGGTAAGTTATTTCCAACTCTTTTTACCTTAGTTATTTTTAACTGATTTTACCTAGCCATCTATACAAATATTATAAATCTAAAAGTGTGAGTCAGCCACTCAAGTGTGAGTGGCTGTTTGCATGTTTGTCCGTCTTTCACGGCAAAACGGGGTGACGTATTGACATGATTTTTTCGGTGGAGATATTTGGAGGGATGGAGAGTGCAATATATGTAAAAGAGGGATTGAAAGTTTATATGGGACTTCCCGCAATTCTCAATGTAGATAGCTTAAATTTAATATGCTGGCTCTTTATTACTTGCAAAAAAAATGTGCATCATTTTTAACAAAAAATCATCATCCATCACATAATATGTGTGATCAATTTATGATGTTTGTTAACGGTGAGGGAAAACATCGTGAGGAAACCCACATAACCGGTTGTACTTAGCCATGTGACAGTGTATTCGTACGGTGGCGCTGTCACGTGATGTAAAGAATAACCTCTGCCAACTCCTTCGGGGATATACGGCGTGATCATTTGAGTTTAAGTTTTAAAATAGTAAGGTATTACAAATTGTTGAAAACTGCAAAATAGTATATTTTTGTATATAAAACCAGTTTAGCTTCTTTATTTTGTTAAAGCTGCATTTATATTTATGCTACCCTGGTACTTAAAGTGTAAAAAATAGCAAAAATTTATTAAAAATTCTAAGTTATTTTAACTCTTGATGTTTTTGTACCGACGAAAATTTTACAAGTACAAACCCATTTATATATAATATAGATAAAAATAGTTGGTCGGTGGGGAAGTATTTTTATCTATACTGGTATTAATATTTTTTCATTTCCATCACTAATACGGTGGTATGGTTAGGTCCCACCATACCACCAGTGGTATAGCCGGTGGTACGGTGGGTCCGTAATGATTTCACTTAGGTCTTTATCGTCTCGTATTCAAATGTTGTTGAGCATGATTTTAAGGTCTGTTTAGTATTGTAACCCAACACATCAACATTTTGAAGGTCATCGGCTATAAACCCCTTAACGGGGTAGCCAGAGCTTTGGAATGAGAAATTCTTCAGCCACTTTTGGAAGTTGATTCAGTATAAGATATCAGTATACTAAACATGAAAATGTAAGGAAATTTAATGGGAATTTCTGTGCATGCGGAATGTGTAAAGCGATGATTGGGTCATTCATAGTTATTAAAATTTGAATTTTGGCCTAATGCCGGAAAAACAAAATTATAGGTCCCATTAAATGAGCAGCAGATAGCATCTCCTATCTACGATTCAACAAAATTTAATTCTAAATAAAGGAAAGAAAAACGTTTATTTATTAGTAATAATTCACATGAGGTTTTCATGAACAAAAACATTCAAAAAAAATTTAATTATATTCCCAACATCGTGTATAACAAAATATAATTTAGTGTATGGCAAATCTCAAAAATTTTGAAAGCGTTTTGCAATTATATTCAGTCAGTTTTGCGAATTTGCCTCGATGGAGAGGCAGATAGTTGTTTGAGAATAGCTTATTTCCTTAATGTATATAAAGAGGTACGAACTCCGCTAGTTGAGATGATTTTTAAAAATAAATACTGTGTAGTGTCGGCTTAGAATAGCACTACCCCATTTCTTCCGGTGGGTGTACGTAAGAGGCGACTAACGGTTTTGGGGTTTTTAAGGGATTTTTTGGGCGATGCGGTTGGAGACCCATCACCAACAACCTTTATTTTACCATCTTTTCCCCACTCAACTTTCCAAAGGTGGCTGAGGAATTTCTCATTCCTTAGCTCTGGCTACCCCATCTAGGGATTTATAGCCGTGAGTATATGTATGTATGTACTGTTTAAAAATAATAAAACAAGTGCGGTAATGTAAATATCTGGTACTAACCTCCAACTGCCTCCTCATCTCCCTTTGTTTCTCCTTATGTTTGGTGACCGCCTCTTTATACTTGGATATGTCTTCAGGTAGCTTGACGAGGCCGGAGCGAGCCACGAACAGTGTGTACTCCTGGGACACAATATTAATGTTATTAAGAGATTATTCATCGATGTTTGAAATAGAAGAAAAATAATTCTTGTGATGTGTAGTGTCCGCTTGGAATAACTTCTAAGTGACGTTTGATTCAGCCTACCCCAATAAGAATAGTAGGCGCGAGTATAAGTTAGTATAAAGTTTATGTTTGATAACCGCCTCCTTGTATTTGGATATGTCTACCAAAAACTTGAGCCAGGCTGGATCGCGCCACTAACAGTGTGTATTCCTGAGACACAAGTATATCAGTTTATATGTTTCCCTTTATCTCTGAATAAATTTGGCTTAAGAGTGACCACAATAGCTGTTAAGCCCTTTATATGACTATTTTAAAAAAATCTTTTGTACAGCAGCAAAGTTTGGGGGTAGAAGAAAAATAATGATAATAGAGTAAATGAAGTAGACAAAAAAGTCTTAAGGAAAAAAAAATAAGCTTATTTGATGGAGTGAGCAAAAGTGGGATTTCAAACAGGTGAGAAATGTAGAAGATTATTGTGAAAAATTGATAAGGGATGTTAAAATGAGAATTAGAGTAGTACAAAGTTCAAACTCAATGTGTGATAAACCAGCCTCCTTAAGGCTCCTACAAAAATTATGAAGACATTAAATACGTGTACAACGCGCTATATTTTCGCAAAAAACTAAAATAATTTAAACCAACTATCCAAATCCTACCTTATTCAAAGCGTCCAATTCCCTCTTAAGTTTGTTGGCGGCATCCTTCCTGCCCACCTCCTCGGCCGAGTCGGGGTTGATAAGCGGAGTTAAGCTGCGGATGGTGGCCACGTCCGCTTTCTTGCACGCTGCTATGCGCGCCGCTCGCTCGCGGTCTACCGTCCTGGTTGTGGTATTATAACAGTTAGCTTTGATTGGTTTTGGTATTTGTACATACATACATATACTCACAGCTATAAATTCCTAGAAGGGGTAGCCAGAGCTAAGGAATTAGAAATTCCTCAGCTACTTTTGGAAAGTTGAGTGGGGAAAAGATGGTAATAATAAATGTTTTTAGTGACGGGTCTCCAACCGCATCGCCCAAAAATCCCTTAAAAGCCCCCAATACCGTTAGTCGCCTCTTACGTACACCCACCGGATGAAATAAGGTAGTGCTATTCTAAGCCGACACTACACAGTAACTACAGTAATGGGCAAAATATTGATGATAATATCTGGTTGTATACTTATTCGGAATCACCGTAATTCCGTTCCGTTGTTCCGTTAATTCAACGCCATTTAATAGTAATGTTCCTAGGAATTACAATATTACTAAAGTTCTTTTAGTACCCGATAGGTGGCGCTACGAACTCTTAAAATAACAGCCAAGTCAAAACCTTTTTTTTTACTTCTGGCCTAAAAGTACTTTTAACTTTAAATAAATGTACATTGCAATTGCCGTGTAGTGTCAGCTCTAACAATACCCCATTTCTACCCATGGGTGAACGTAAGAGGCGACTAAGGGTATAGGGGCTTTTTAAGTGATTTTTGGGCGATGTGGTTGGAGACCCGTCACTAAAAACATTTATTATTACCATCTTTTCCCCGACCAACTTCCCAAAGTGGCTGAGGAATTTCTTATTCCAAACCTCTGGCTACCCCGTTAAGGGATTTATAGCCGTGAGTATATGTATGTATGTATATGTATGTACATTGCTATTTTAAGACCTGCCCCTGTGAAGTGAGACAACAGTGAATGAAAAAACTTGAGTACATTGAACACCAGAAATATGTTTACGATTAAGCGTATAGTGTAAGTTGAGGCTCTTAAAAAATTTCTGCCTCTAAAGTAAACTTACCAGCTCAGCACTTTAATCTGCCTCTGCAGCGCCTCATTCACCTCAGTGGGCGGCGCGCCTGGAGTCAGCTTGATTGCAGTCTCTTCTGCTAAATACAGCATTTTATTAATATCTTCTATTAGATTATTTCAAAATGGGTTTATCTACTAAAGTTGATAGAAATTTTATCGGATGCTAAGTAACAAAATCTGCGCAAAATATAATGAAGTCATAAAGCCGAATTCAGCTAAAAATATTTTTTATATGTTATTATTATGCTAAGAGTTTGAGAAACATGAGCTAAGGAATGGATTTTTGAACTGACAAAACTGGGAAAATTTTGCCAACGGTGAACTCAATAAACCATATCGATTGATGCTTAATCAAAAAAGTGCATGGATAGAAACAAGTTAATCTATTTTACTTTTATTGAACACCATGCTTTGGACATTTGGAAGTTAAATACGCTTAGTTGGTGTTACAAAAACAAGGTATAAAAAGGGGAAATCGAAAATTATTCTAATATTATTTGGTATGGTCAATAACATACATACATACATATTCTCAGGGCTATAAATCCCTAGAAGGGGTAGCCAGAGCTAAGGAATTAGAAATTCCTCAGCCACTTTTGGAAGTTGAGTTTGGAAAAGATGGTAAACATAAAGGTTTTTGGTGATGGGTCTCCAACCGCATCGCCCAAAAATCCAATAAAAAGCCCCAATACCCTTAGTCGCCTCTTACGACAACCATCGGTAGAAAGGGGTAGCGACATTCTAAGCCGGCACTACACGGCAATTAAACGCAAAGAATTATTAATCAACAAAATATTTAGTTCACAGCGAAGCAGGCATCGTTATAACTCAATAACAACTGTATTTAAATGTATATGCATCGTCATTTTTTCCGTCTTTTACTAAATCTACAATTTTGATGGAATCTGATATAAATTTCCATCTTCAATCCGTTACATTTGCAAACATGTATTGCAAGAAATCTCCAAATGTTTTCATAAGTTTATGAAACAAATTGTCTGTATTCTTATTGACATCAATAACATTAAGAGCTTTTCAATTGGAATAACATTACTCTCCTTCAGGTATGAAATACAAATCTAGTCATCTTGAAATTTCTGATAACAGCTCTTTCACATCAAATATCGACTTTAGAAAGCAACATATAGATATATTACCATCTTTGAGGTGCGATTAAGTTTCTCACAATTTTATGCATGATATCTTTTTACTATATGTTAAAAATAAGTGTTATTGAGCTATATTAACATCATCCGCAAATTAAAACCGAACTGAAAAGTTAAATAACCACAACATATATGAATACACTGACAACATTCATATGGTGAATTTCTTACTTATGACTGGTTGCGGTGTGACCGGAGGTGCCGCTGTGTGAATTACATATATATATTATTATGTTTCATTTTTCAGGTGATAGACCTTAATTAAGTTATTACATATATTAGATGTTAGGTGACTGTGGTCAAGTGGTTAGACAGTGGCTAGGCCCTAAACTAACATATACATATTTTTATGTGTTGAAGTTTGTTTCTTAGTCCTGAATGTTTGTAATATATATTATTAAATTGCCATTATATTGTGGTATGGCACATCATTATTAGTAAAAGTAAGAATTACTTAAGAATCCTTGATCAATAGGCTATTTGACTAATTTTCGAAAACTATCTTATAATGTTAAATTGTTTATAAGGAGCCCTAAAAAAATATTTTCCTGTCTTCATTTTAGCTATTTTATTAAAAAATCGGAAAAGAAAATGCAATATTCAAATGTGCCGCGAATAAGCGCCTCTAAGTAATATGGCGGCTGTAGCACAAACGACGTCAATTCCGCATTAAACACCAATGAGCGAAGCGATACACAGTCTGTTTATGCGCGATCTACGTCATTATAGAAATAGCCAATGACGGTCGTTTTTAGTCACTTGACAGTTGCATCAAAAATACTTATTTTAAAAGACGTATTTTAGTGAAATAATGCAATATTTTTATCTCGCATTATTATATATTGCTCAAAAAAAGAAATATTAAGACTAACGAAATAAAAGAAATGTATATATTTTTACAGTCAAATAGCCTATTGTAATTATAGTATCCATAAACTTACCAAAGCATTACTAAATCAATATAAAGTAACGATATTATCGAATGACAGATCTTGTCAACCAATATCCTAACTTTAGTCTTATTTTTATAATTTATTATTTAATATGTTTGTTTGTTTTTTTGGTTGTTCTAACTTGTTTTTAATTTTCCAAGTTTATATAGATAGCTGCTGACGTACTGTCATCACTGTCATCACCATGTAGGGCTCATAATGAAAACCAGTTCTGATTTTGTGTATACTTATACACAAATCAGAAATTACTGATTGTGGGCCCAATTTAGCGAAACCATTTCTTTAAATTATTGTATGAATTCTGTATATGTGTGCTAAATAAAAACATTCTTTTCTTTTTCTTTTCTTATTTTATAAGCTAAAAACTTAAAAATAAAACATCTATTGAGTTCTCTATAAAATATCACGACGAGTAAGACTACATGACTGCCGCCGACTGAATTATTTATCTATCAAACTATTGTGGGATAAATGTTGTCGACGCTGATAATCCAGTCTGATTGAACATTTGGCATCGACTCATGATCAGGCATGAGACTCATGAGGCATCTGTATTCTTGTTACTTTAACAACTTAAAAGAAATATATAAGTGAGGATCTATAGCTACGTCCACACTGTGCCTTTTTTTGTTCAATAAGGGCATGCGTCATAGCGCAGTCAACAGCGCACGTGAGGCATGCCCTTAATGCATGCGCGATGACAGTTGAAAGCGGAGCGCGCGCTGTGGTGTAAGTTATCCGGAGTCGGGTGGATTTCTGTGCGTCATAGCGTTCAACATCAAGATGGTGGACGAAGAAAAAGATTTAACATTAAGTTTTATTGAAGATTACAGAAGCTTTCCACAACTCTGGGATCCTAACAATAAATTTTACACGAATAAAGTAAAGAGGAACAATGGTTTTTTTTTCTGGAATTTCTTATGACCAAGTAAGCTGCATATGCATATATTCCCCCAAGTAAAATATTGTCGTCGCACATGTTTCCAACAGAAACTCAAACTACGAATAAAGTATGGTGTTGGTTTCAATTAACGCATTCACTTATTGTAAGCGTCAATTGAAAGTTGAATAGAAAGATGAAGACGAAAGTTGAAGATGAAAAGGCACAGTGTGGACGTAGCTTATGCAAGGCAGTAAACATATAAAGAGGCTAACTCGTTCGACTTTATCCATAATGTGGGATAAATAATATTATTTTGCATTGCATATTCCTTACATTTCTATACAAGTATTACAAATAAAAAAGAACGTAAAGTAAGTTCAGTAACCGAACCCGAAACGTAAATGAGAAAATGTTACAAAAGCGTTAACACAAATCATGCTAGTACGACACTTAGTCAACAGATGGCGCTTACGTGAGTAGTCTCGCGGCGCGGCGCTAGATGGCGTCACCGCTGCATACACGCAAACACACACGGTTAGAAATACTCACTATTTTTTAAGTTAAGTAATAATAATGGTGTAAATTCGGCTTAAAATAGCACTAGACTACTTGTGAATGAGGTGATTAAAGAATCTGGGGTCGTAACTTCATCAATCAATCAAATTCATTGGTATGAACATAGAATAAAGACAATAGTGGTAAACCACATTGTATTATGTTATGACATAAAATGATGATGAATAATAGAAATAGTGTAGTGTTATCTAAGCCAAAACTATTAAGAGATTACAATATTCAAAAATATCAAACCACACAGTACTATCTTTGAGCTAAAATCACACTCTTAAATCAAACATTTATGACCTGCTCGTGCAGTTAGCAAGTCATCGACATATTCAAAGAATTTGAGCTGTCACATTAAATGTATTAAGCTATCATATTGTATATCATTGAGCTGTCAACTACTTTTAGCATTCTAATAATAATATTCAGTTTTAATATCTGGAGCCCTCTTGACCAAAATTGCATGTGCCCAACAGGGTACCTTGATTAAAACACATATTTGTACACTATGGTATGCAATAAAAGTTTGGGTTTAGAAGACCATAGTCTGTATAAAGACGTAGCTACAATTCAGATTTAAAACGGTAGCAGAATCACACGCAAGCAAGCACAAGATGATTTTTTTTTCTTTCCTTATAGTCTTCCTCTGATTTTCATAGTTAAACACATGTTTACTATAACCTGTCATATTGGACGCGAAAAGCACTTTCATTAAAATAAGACTTTATATCATTATTTAAGACTTAATAAATCTAAATATCTTAACGACGATGACTTTACATCATTATGTAACAACAAAAACCTTATAATAATTTATACATATGAGCAAAATTGGAATCTTACCATGATGTCCACTGCCTCTCTTGGCGTAAAGTTTGAGTTTGTCTCTCAAAGCTCCTTTCTCACTCTCCAACGAATCTATGTCTCGCTGCAGATGGTCTAATGTCTCTTCGAACTCTTTCTCTTTTCTGAAACCATCAGACAAATATAAACCCATGTATGCTTCTGTTTTCTCCCAAACTCCAACACGCCTTATACCCTGAAAGGGTGACATAGATACTTAATAGTGTCCATATTATCCACGTTTTACTTGTACATTGTAATACCGTGATGGCCCAGTGGGTAGAACACTCGGTTATCGTGCAAACGACTAGTGTTCAAATCCTGGGTCGGGCCTACACCAATTTGTCTTTTCTAAAGACATATGTGTGGTTAATTTATCATGGTTGTTAACGGTGAGGGAAAACATCGTGAGGAAACCCACATGGCTGAGTTGTACTTAGTCGTGTGACAGTGTATTCGTACAAAACGGCGATAGGCCTGACCCTATCACGTGAGTACACCGTCCATGCAAAACGTGGGTACTCTGAACACCAGGTGACAAAGTCACGTGATGTTCGGAAGTATAGTACCTCTGCCAACCCCTTCGGGGATATTCGGCGTGAAGGTTTATGTTATGTTATTGTATCTGTTCATTGTTTAATTTATAAAGCTTTAGATATTTTTTGCTTGAACTCAATAATCTGAGAAAGTACTGATCCGGTTTGGATAATTATTTCACTGTCATATAGCCTATCTAGGAAGGTTTTAGATTATATATATAAACATAAACATAACAAAACATAAACGTTCACGCCGAGTTGGCAGAGGTACTAATACTTCTGAACATCACGTGACTTTGTCACCTGGTGTTCAGAGTACCCACGTTTTGCATGGACAGTGTACTCACGTGATAGGGGGCAGGCCTATCGCCGTTTTGTACGAATACACTGTCACATGACTAAGTACAACTCAGCCATGTGGGTTTCCTCATGATGTTTTCCCTCACCATTAACAACCATAATAAATTAATCACACATATGTCTTTAGAAAAGACAAATTGGTGTAGGCCCGACTCAGGATTTTAACACTAGTCGTTTGCACGATAACCGAGTGTTCTACCCACTGGGCTATCACGGTTACATATAATTAACTAATTACATATTTTTATGCTTCTTAAATTGTTTAGTGGCGTCGTCCGACGTCCGTTGTAATTGCTCCACTTTGAATTCGCTATCACTTTATATGGACTTGAAAATCTCAAGGACTACTGATCCGATTTGGTAAACTCTTTCACATGTACATAGCCTTTATAACTAGGAAGGTTTAAAGCCATTTATCATATCCTAAATAAATAAATATATACTTCTGAAGTTGGTTAGTAGCGTCGAACAACTTCCGTTATAACTGCGCTCTTATTTTAACGCACTAATCTCAGGATCTACAAGTCCGATTTGAAAAAATCTTTTTCTGCCACATAGCACATTTATCTAGAAAGGTTTTAAGCTAAACTATAGGTTTATAGCTATAGCTTAGGGGGTCGGCTAGACTCAATGTACATATCATACTGCGTTAGTCTCCATGCTCCCAAACGTGTACATTTATTTTAGAACATTGTACATATTATTTATACACTGTACATAACTATTATCTTTAATTGTGTCCATATTGTGTATGACTACTAACATTAGGTTAAGATTTCCCACTGTTACTAACACTTGAGTCATTGTAACTTGTAAATAAAGTAAATAATAATAATATACCCCACACCCACAATATAAATAAGTTAGTAAGTAGCGTCGTCCAACTTGCGTTGCAATTGCTCCACTTTGTTTGAACGCACTAAACTTGGTCTCTAGTCCGATTTGGAAGATTCTTTCACAGTTACATACCTCATTTATCTAGGAAAGTTTAAAGCCATTTTTCACAGCCTAAATAAAAAAAAACATATCACTTAAGTCGGTTAGTAGCGTCGTCAAATTTTGAATTCGCCATCACTTTATTTGAACTTGAAAATATCAGGAACTACTGATCCGATTTAAAAAAATTCTTTCTCTGCCACATCTAGGAAGGTTTTAACATAACATAACATAAACGTTCACGCCGAATATCCCCGAAGGGGTTGGCAGAGGTACTAATACTTCTGAACATCACGTGACTTTGTCACCTGGTGTTCAGAGTACCCACGTTTTGCATGGACGGTGTACTCACGTGATAGGGGACAGGCCTATCGCTGTTTTGTACGAATACACTGTCACATGACTAAGTACAACTCATCCATGTGGGTTTCTTCACGATGTTTTCCCTCACCGTTAACAACCATGATAAATTAACCACACATATGTCTTTAGAAAAGACAAATTGGTGTAGGCCCGACCCAGGATTTGAACACTAGGCGAAGGTTTTAAGTTATAAATTATGAGCAATATATATATTTATACCTCTTAAGTTGGTTAGTAGCATCATCCAACTTCCGTTGCAATTGTTCTACCTTCAATTCCGCATCTCGCGCCGCACACACTAGTTTGCGTTCTCCGAGCTCGCGGCGGATTTGCATCTCCGATAACTCTTCTTTGGCCGCCTGAAATATATATTTTGTTTGAAATTTCATATTGGAATATTCAGTAGTTTTATTGATCATGTGATTGTTTGTGTTATTTTGATGATGTAACCAAATTATGTCAATAGTATTAGCTAGTAATTTCGACAAAATTATATCTATCTGGTTGTAAATTAAAAAAAGGGATAGGGCGTCTTGGAACAAAAAAAATCCGGGAAAATATTAGCGCTATTCAAATCCGACAACACACAGCGATATTTCGACAAATTCACATTAACTTGTTAATATAAATAAATTTGAATATATCAAACAAATAAAAATCTCTACTAAACTAATCATAAACCAATCCCTACCTTTAACGCTTTCCTCAGCTCCTTGATATCGGCCTCCTTGTTTTCCAGCTTTATGGTGAGGGTCTTGGTTTCCTCCAACTGTTTCTTCACCATCTGCGCGCGAAGGACTATCGGCGGAATTGGCTGGAATCAAATTTTGGAGATTTAATTAGGTTGGGTAAGATTTATAACTCATAAATAATAAATAAAGAATAAATAAAGGAAAGAAAAATTTCGACACAGGCGGGAATCGAACCCGCGACCTCGGGTATACGCCCCCGTTTATTTATTAGTTATAATCACCATATAAGGTTTTCATGAACAAAAATATTCAAATTATCTCATAAATAATGTTAAAAAATTCTATTACTTGTAATTTAGAGTTTCCATTAATTAATTTAGAAACAAGATGAGGAATATGTGGAAGAGATGTAGGATACAATAAATATAATAATCCATACTAATATCCATACTTATATTATAAATCGGAAAGTGAGTTTGTTTATTTGTGCTTCTTTCACGCCGCAACTACCGAACCAATTGCTTTGAAATTATGCAGACATATAGTTAGAAGTCCAGATTAAATTATAGAGTACTTTTATACCGGAATCACTATTGGATTTTAGCAGCGAAATCTAGAACCTTTCAGCTGAAACTTTATAAAAGAGCGCGGCGTTGTTTGCATGTTTACCAATAGATGGGGCTGTCGGTACTTTCTACATCGCGGTACGATTTCTTCTTTATTGGAGTATCTAAATCCAAAATATATTACATCAACTTTAAAAACAATCCTATCGATGCAGTTTTCACCATTGGTTCCGATATATTTTGGTATTTGTATTTGTAACTTGAAATTATAGTAATAGATCATCGTTACTTGCATTTTACGAGTCATTTACTTATTTGCTGTTTTATCTTAATTTACTGTTGCTCGCTTTCTTTGATGTCCTTAATTCCTTTCCACTGAATTATATTGAAGTATTTAATAGATTTTAGGTTTTTCGCAGTAGGCTGAATAATAGTTAGGTTAGTTTAGTGCGCTTTGTTCGTCGTTTAGATTTTTATAGTTTACAGAAGGGTTTTATAGTTTACAAACACTAACCATCCCCATCCCATATTCCCGAGCAATCGCTGCAACCTCTCCCACTATCATCAACGGTCGTGTAAGAGGCAGCACCGTGCCGCCGCCGAAGCGCCATACTACTATTTGTATTTGTACTTACTAAGATATTCTCATTTTGAACAAAGAAACTTAGTACAAAGTGGTTTGGTTCATGATTCTTATGAAAAATTAAAAATGTTGATATAGAAAGTTAATATAAAATATGAAAGTTAATATAGAGATTTATGTCATTTTAGTATGTACAAACATAAAACTTGGTGCGATTGAATTTATGATATTCATCTATCAATCAATTATCTAAATTCTATAAAAGGGTAGCCATAGCCATAGCTTCAGAGATAGTAATTCTTCATCCACTTTTGGAAATAGATTAGGGAAAAGGTAGTTAAATAAAGATTTTAGTGATGGCTCACCAACTTCATCGCCCAACAATCACTTAAAAAGGGTCAATGGTCCTTTATATCCTTAACAACGCCCGCGGGAATATAAATATATATAAAAAATAGAAGTTAAGATAGTGTTTTGGGTAATTTGAATGTAAACCGGTTGCAAATGAAGTCGGTTAAAAATGAAGTCCACGCGGACGAAGTCGCTGGCAAAAAGCTAGTTTATTAATAAATAATAATACATTTTAAAAATTGTCACACTATTAAATGTCTATGTTTGCCGTGTAGTGTCGGCTTAGAATAGCACTACCCCGTTTCTACCAATGGGTGTACGTAAGAGGCGACTAACGGTATTGGGGCTTTTAAGGGATTTTTGGGCGATGCGGTTGGAGACCCATCACCAACAACCTTTACTTTACCATCTTTTCCCCACTCAATTTCCAAAAGTGGCTGAGGAATTTCTAATTCCTTAGCTCTGGCTACCCCTTCTAGGGATTTATAGCCGTGAGTATATGTTATGTTATGTTATTAATGTCCATTGTGAAAGATAGAATCTATTGATCATCACTGTGTACCATCAACCTCAAGATCATACATACAGGCTTCTCATAGTATAGGATCCCGCTATAAGACGACCTTCACCGGGCTGGTTAATGGATGAAAGATATTTTTTATTAAATAAAATATGTCAATAAATATATTGCGAATGGGTTGTCTGAAAAATTTCAGTCCAGAGTATGATTAATTAATAATTAAAAAATCATTATTTTTTTTCAATTGCACTGGCTTGGTTAATGAACAAATTCTATTCCAATCGAAAATATGAAACCTATAGATTATACAAACGTTAGGTTGTCTATTTATTTCCCGTCACAACTCTTGTGTTGGCAGGTATAAACAGGTAAATCGATACTAGTAACTTGCACCGGTCCGGTTAATGAATTAAACTAAAATAAAAATAAAGATAATTTTATTACGAACACGGTGGTATAGGGTTGTCTGCAAAAAATCAGTCCTGAATTGTGGTTGTCGAATTAAAAAGTAAAATATTGCTGCGAGTGAGTACGTGCGTCATCACGAAGAGGCAGATACGAGGATTTTTTTTCATGCTCATAAAGCGGAACCAGGGTCAAGGATTTTAATTAAAGCCTCTGATACTGATGTTTTGATTATTTTGTTAGGAAATATGCACAAAATTTCAGAATCAGAAATTTGGCTTACCACTTCAGCAACAAAAAAGACTAGTAATCAACCTGTTGATTGCATTAATTGCACCGATCTAGCATTGAAGTTAGGACTCAAATTGTGCCAAAGTCTTGCCGCCTTCCATGCGTTCACAGGTTGCGATTACACGGCTGCATTTCACAATAAAGGAAAAGTAAAACCTTTTAAGCTGCTTTCGAGTAATGAAAAATATCAAACAGTTTTTGCGTCACTAACAGATGAAGCTGATATTTTTAATAACGAAAAAATGAACACCGTTCAAGAATTTACTGCCAATATGTATGGCGTCAAGAACTGCATCAAAGTGAATGATGCGAGATATCGCATTTTTCTGAAGAAATATTCTGCCAAAGAAGACAACGAGCAGTTTTTAAAAAAAATAAAAGGCTTCGACTCCAACTCTATACCACCATGCTGGATATCATTGATTCAGAAAATTTTAAGAACTATTTTCGTAAATTCCATGTGGCTTAATGCAGCGGATCCAGTATGCGTAAAACTTCAACCTGAAAACTGCGGTTGGTTCTTCGATGGAAATTTAAAACCAGTAGGATTCATTGGGGATCATACGCCTTTAAGAATAGAAGATATTGTCGAAACAACTGAAACAGAAAACGATGATAAAGAATTTTCTGATATTGAAGATCACAATTACATGTCTGATGACTCGGATCCTGAATAATTTGAAAATTTTAAAAACTTTATAGTAAGCTGTACTCACTTTTTATAGAGACTGCAACGTGCAGGATAGTTATTTAGATTTACTATTGTTACTTTTGTTGCAAGTCCTCTGTCTGTGAGTCTTTAAATAAATAAAAAAAAAATGTATTTTGTTACAATAAAAAGAATATTTTTTTTATTTTCGTTTTTTTTTCGTCTGCTGATAATTTTTATTTACCTTTTTATTTACTAAAGATGTATATACTTTAATATCACATAAAATATATACACACATATGTAATTCATTTATAAAAAGAAACATTTAAAAAACATTCTTCTATATTTTAATATTAAGCTACTCATGGTGGTATAGAGTTGGAGTCGAAGCCTTTTATTTTTTTTAAAAACTGCTCGTTGTCTTCTTAGGCAGAATATTTCTTCAGAAAAATGCGATATCTCGCATCATTCACTTTGATGCAGTTCTTGACGCCATACATATTAGCAGTAAATTCTTGAACGGTGTTCATTTTTTCGTTAATAAAAATATCAGCTTCATCTGTTAGTGACGCAAAAACTGTTTGATATTTTTCATTACTCGAAAGCAGCTTAAAAGGTTTTACTTTTCCTTTATTGTGAAATGCAGTCGTGTAATCGCAACTTGTGAACGCATGGAAGGCGGGAAGACTTTGGCACAATTTGAGTCCTAACTTCAATGCTAGATCGGTGCAATTAATGCAATCAACAGGCTCCAATTTTACCAACGCGACAAGTGCTACAATTGTATCAAAATATGACATATGTAGAATTATCGGTTTCACCACAATGACAGTTGCGACAATTGTAGAAAACAATTGTCACGACTAAACATAGGGAAAAATGTATCAAATATTATAGATAAATTATCGAGAGCTTGGAATGACATATTACGTGACAATGCGTCTATACAGGCATTCTAAATTTGACAGTGTACTCACGTGATAGGGGGCAGGCCTATAAGAAGATTTAAAGCAAAACGTGGGTACCTTCTCTGGAAACTAGATGGCGCTTGCCATGTGAGTTCAGGAGTATTGGTACCTCTGCCAACCCCTTCGGGGATAAACGGCGTGAACGTTTATGTTTACGTTTATGTTATGTCTAAATTTGAATTATCCGTTTTCTCGTACTCTCAGCATAGCAGTAACAATAATAATCTATGTATGTATTTCACGTACGCTCATTAACTGCCTGCCATTATATAGGTATTAGGGCCGGCAGTGAGCGCCGGCCCTTAAAGGACGACTCATAGTGCACCGTACCACGTAAACCGCATCCGAACCGCGGCTTCCGTGTAGGATGGATACTTTTTTATTGGCTGAATAGAAATGCCTTTGCTCTCTTTTTCACAACACCTATTTAAAACTATTAAATCCATTCCCGCCATTAAGTTATTTTCTTCTTAATAGTAGCATTTCTTGTGTGCATATGTTAGTATTTTTATTTTAAAAATATTATTTAAATATGGATAATGCAAGAAAGATGACTATCTTAAAAATGATTTCCGACAACAAATCCGTGTTATTCGGTAAATTTGATAACAAATTAACATTCCAAATAAAAGTTGACACACTGGAAAAAAATAATTAATTTAAAATAATAAGAAAAAATAATTCTTTCTTCAAATCTTCTTATATGTGCAAATTCATCAAGATTACTGTTACTATCACTAGCGTCACTACTACTCGCATGGAGAGCCATTTTGAAATACGCGTGTATCAACCACGAAATACTACAATTGTCACGCAAAT